>JADRCD010238459.1:0-12393 GCA_019843815.1 Montemys delectorum
TATCACTGTGGGCGTGGGCTTTGAGATCCTATGCTCAAGCTCCACCTACTGTGGAAGAGAGCCTCTTCCTAGCTGTCTGCAGAAGAGAGTCTTCTTCTGCCCGCCTTCAGATCAAGATGTAGAACTCTCAGCTCCTCTAGCAACATGTCTGCCTGCATGCTGCCGTGCTCCCCATCACAGTGATAATGGAAATCCTAACTAAAACAAGGACTAAATAATGCTCATAATTTTGAAGGCGTCCAGAAGGCTGGATCCTTAGAATAGCAGAAGAATCACCAGGTTGTTAGACACAATGACTCCAGCCTTCTGGATGAAAAGACATCAGCCATGTTCTTCTCTTGAAGAAAAAATTTTGGATTTTCTGATGCTTTCTCCTACAACTATGCTCTGTCATTGGTTCCCTATCTGGGGCAAATAGAAATTTGTTCATTTCTTGCCATGAATAGTGTTACACAGCACCATGGTTTCTGGGATAGGCATAGTGCAAAAGTTAAATATCTTTATTACAGTCAGAAGATGAATAAGGCTTAAAAGTGGAAAAGAAATAAGAGACTGTCAACACGGGTGACTAGAAATAACAATGATATATTGTATATTTCAAAAAAGATAGGAAATGAAATTTTTAAATCATAAATATTGGAACCAATTACCCAATTTTTTTTGTTTTTTTTGTTTTTTTGTTTTTCAAGACAGTGTTCCTCTGTATAGCCCTGGCTGTTCTGGAACTCACTCTGTAGACCAGGCTGGCCTCAAACTCAGAAATCTGCCTGCCTCTGCCTCTGCCTCCCAAGTGCTGGGATTAAAGGCATGCGTCACCACCACCCAGCTCCAATTACCCAATTCAATCATTACATAAGCATACATTGTCAAAACATCCCAGTACATTGGATACACATGTCATTATTCCATCTCAGTTAAAAATAAAATAAGCTTATTTTTAAAATCAGTAAAACAAGATCCATTATGTCATTTTTCCTGCCTAATATGTTTTCTCTGTCATTTGGAAGAAAATCTGAAATGCCCACCAGGGCCTACCAGCCTTACAAGATCAAGCCTGACCTGGCTCTAGAATAGTTCATTTCACACTCTCCCAACTCCAGCACACTGGGCTTCGTCCAGTGTCCCAGCTCATTCCCTCAACACCTCTGTACCCATTGCTCTCACTCTCCAAACTGAATGCCTTTCCCTGTCTAAGGTCAAGTGCTTTTCCATGGTTTGTCAGCTCACTCATTACCCCCTTGGAGGCCTCATCCAAATACCCCACTCAAAGTAGGTTCATCTACCTAAACCCTCAGGCTTTTTCCTCTTCATGGCCCTTATTTGATTCCTTGGCAGCCTCTGCATGTGGTATGTTTGCATCTGTCTGTCTATATGTATGTGTCTGCGCATATGTCTCACCCTTAGAAGACTCATGAAAACTGTAACCTGCCTTACCTCTCCCCATATCAGACTCACAGCCCTGGATGCCCTTTGTCATTTTTGTTACATTTTTCTATTTCTTTGCCTGCTATTGCACTGCCTTCCTACGGGAATCAAAGCTCCTTTTCTCACTTGGTTAACTGATAGTAGAACTTGCCCAAAGTCTTGGAGCAACTGAGCGTGCAGGATTTCTGAGACTCATCTATCTTTCTTTAGTATCCCCAACCCAACCCCCTTTTCCATTCTTCAGGACTGCCTCCAAAAACATTACCTGATCTCTCAAGGAAGCTGGACCCAAATGTTGCAAACTACTCATGCAGCATGCCTTTGTCCTCAGTGTCCCCCACACAAGTCAGCTGAATTTACTGCAAAGACATGTCTCTGTACTTTATCTCCAATGCCAGTCTGGCTACACAGACAGAAACTGGTCCTATTTTTGTGTGGGCAGGAAAGGCAGCTCCAACCACCACAAAAGAGATGTATATGAAGGCAGCCCTGCTGCCCCACGTGGGGGCTCAGTTCTCCTTACATCTTTCTCTCCTTCCCTCCAGAACTTGTTCCTTTCAGTTGAATCAGGAACCGAAAAGGGCTACATAAGGGTGCACACAGCATCTTCTCCTAGCAAAGAAACTGCCCTCATTCCATGGAATCTGCTGAAGCCTTCCTGTATGTTCTTTCTTTGGTACTGCTTCCTGCTCTTCTGCACCTTCCCAACTCCTCCACTATCTGCTTTCTGCCAGGGAGCCTGTTCTACAGGAACATATGTGCACATCTTTTAATATACAACTTTGGCTGTATTCCCAGCAAAGGAGGAAGAAGCTTTCATGGCCAAACTAATTCAGTAAGCTTCAATTATTCATAGGAAATTTATTAAGTGGGAAGAACTCGAGGGTCCCACCATTTATTATTACTTTGTTATCTGTCACGAGGGAGTTACCTAGCCTCAAAGACAAGAAGGCTTAATTGTAAAAGTTTGGAAGCAATTTTTCAAAACCACTTATACTATGTGGCCCAGATTTTTTAAAATAATAATAAGCTGTTTGAGAGATGGGGTGATGACAAGTGGAGAAGAACCAACGGGCACACAGTCCCCAGAGTTCTCGTGGTCCCAGGAGCTCCAGTTATATAGACAGAACCCCAAGTTGATGGTCAGCTGCTATTAATTCTTTGCATGACAATGTAGTCACTGGAGTGATCTGGGACTACAGATGCCATGACACTCATGAATCCTACACACAAGAGGTGCAGCAGGCCAAGGGACCTATACAAAAAGATACTAGCATGCCAAGGAGGCAGGGAGTAAAACAAGTAAATTTAAGTCAGAGCTTTCTTGGAGATTTCCACAGGAAGGACAAACTAGAGTAGAGTGAACAACAACTTGCCACTGCTAAATTGAAAATGTTCAGCAAGATTTGGATTCATACAGAGAGAATATAGTTGCCTGGTTCATGGCTATGGGGTTATCAAGACAGAAAAATACTGCATCTTAAAGATGGGTTACATAGATGAGTTATAGCTATGGGCAGATAGTTTGTCAACCAAAGGCATACTGTCTGTTGGGCTCTTTGCTACCCCTCATAATCAGTAGCCCTAGGAGGAACAATTTCTCTCAGCCTGAAAGGATTTTTAAGGCACCAAAAAATTATAATATATAGAAATTTTTAAATACCTACAGTATAATGAAGGTCACTTTTATGTGTCAACTTGACTAGGCTGTGAGTTGACCAGAAAACTGTTTAAGCATGCTTTTGTCTGTATCTAAGTGTGCTACCAGGAGAGGTAAGCATTGAATTGGTGGGCTGAGTAAATCAAATGCCCTTCCCCTCAGTATACTCATCCATTCTTCTGAAGGCCTGGAAGCAACAGAAAAGAAGTGTCAAATATGGTGGTGTACATCTTTAACCCCAGCACTCAGGAAACAGAAGCAGGAGGATTCAAGTTCAAGGCTAGGCTGGTATACATAGTAAGTTCCAGGCCATCAAGGGCTACAAAATGAGTCCCTGTCTCAAGATAGATAGATAGATAGATAGATAGATAGATAGATAGATAGATAGATAGATAGATAGAAGAAAGGTGGGAGTCCATATGATTGCTAAGCCAGTAAGAGTACTTGCCATGCTGTGTTCAATCATCAGAACATACAGTAGAAGAAAATTGTTTCCTGAATTGTTCTATGGATTTTATACACACACACACACACACACACACACACACACACACACACACACACCATGTACACATTAATTATAAATAATAAAGTTAATAGAGGGAGAAGAATGAGTTCCCAGCTACTGAGCTGCTTGAGCAGAAGCATCAATCTTGTAGTACTCTTTATCTTTAGATCTCAACATCCACATCTACACTACCCACTTTTGAGCTCTCAGACTTTAGAACTACACTAGTGATTATACTGGTCTGAAATTCTATCCTATGGCAGACAATAAGACTTTCTAACTTCCCAAACCATACGATTCAATACTTGCTGATAACATAGGTAGGTAGGTAGGTAGGTAGGTAGGTAGGTAGGTAGGTAGGTAGGTGGGTGGGTGGGTGGGTGGGTGGTTGGATGGATGGATGGATGGATGGATGGATGGATGGATGGATGGATGGATGGATGCATGGATGCATGGATGCATGGATGGATGGATGGATGGATGGATGGATGGATGGATGGATGGATGGATGGTTGGATGGATAGACAGACCAACAGATGGACAGACATATAGATGATATATAGCTGGCCTATTCTTCTTCTGTTTCTCTGGAGAATCCTTTACTGTGCAATATGTCAGTATTCTGATACAGCAGAACATCACCATCAACCTCCATACATTTTGGTGGACAGTGGACAGGAGATATCCATACAATGATTATACTAAATATTCTCTTGTCAAGCAAATGGCCTTGTTAGAAGTCCAAACTCTGGGGGCTGGAGAGATGGCTCACCAGTTGAAAGCATACATGGCTCTTGAAGAGAATTGAGTTTGGTTCCTAGCATCCATTCCATGCACCATACCTGCCTACAACCCCAACTCCAGGGAACCTTGTGTTCTCTTCTTGCCTCTGTGGGTACCTGTACTTACAGAATATATCCACACACAATACATGATTTAAAGTTATTTTAAAAAAACTAAAAAAAAAACCCACAAAAAAACCCTGAGCTTTATTTAGACGTTTTGTTAGTTGAGAAAAATTCTAAGTTACCCATACTTCTGTAATGATTCCCACCATATTCTTGTAAATCACCCTAATTAAACTTACTAGGTCATCAAAGTTTTACAGAAAACACAGAAGTATGTCTGTTATTTAGCAATCATAAGGTAAGTGATGGATATAAATAAAAGAGTTGACATAATTGAAGCTAGAAATAGGGAAGGGAATACTATTAGTACCCACTATAAACTGGGTATGTATAAGCTGGTATATGTATAGTATTTTATTTTTAAATCTTATATATATGCTTTAATAAAAATGAAATTGAAGAGCTGGAGGAATGGTTCAGTGGTTAAGAGCACTGAATGCTCTTCTGGAGGTCCTGAGTTCAAATCCCAGCAACCACATGGTGGCTCACAACCACCTGTAATGAGATCTGATGCCCTCCTCTGCAGTGTCTGGTTAGCTATAGCGTACTTACATATAATAAATAAATCTCTAAAAAAAATTTTAAAAAGTGAGTTAAAAATATCTTTCACTATTAAAGAAAAGAAGAAAAGGAATCTTTGGAGCTAGGGGATAGCCTCAGCCTGTTCTAGAATGTAGTTAACTCCAACATCTGAGCCAGCTCTATTAATCTACTGAAACATGGGGAGAAAATGTACCTCTGGGGCCATCATGCCTTTCTCTCCTCAGAGCCTAAATGGTTTCATCTCTAGTGAGTAGAGCCTGAAGTGACTGAGCCTGTCCCCTGGAGAAGCAGTCTGGTAATGAGCTAGTCATCCATCAGTTAGCTCTTCAATACCAAGAGAACACAGTCACCAAGGGATTTGGAGTTAAAGGCATTCAGAAGTTGGCAGAAGCCTCAGGCTGATTGCAGACACCTGGGAAAGCATGTGCTCTATAAACAAGATATTGACTCCTGGAGGGGATTATAGAGAAGCCCATCGAGCACTTAAATCTTATAAAACACAGAGGATTATAAGATGGATTAGTCGTGAGAAGCTAGAGATGGGAAATAGGCTATGGTGATGTGAATGAGAAATGTCTCCTGTGGGCTCCGTTGTTTGGACCTGCGTTCTAAGTTGGTGGTATGTTAGGGAGGTGTGCAGTCTTGCTGAAGGAAGTACATCATTGAGGATTGACTTGAAGAGTATACAGCCTGACCTTGCTTCCAGTTTTCTCTCTGTTTATGTTTCCTAGTGAAAATGTGATCTCTCATGCCATGACTACTGGCCATTATGGACTCTCTCTCTCTCTCTCTCTCTCTCTCTCTCTCTCTCTCTCTCTCCTCCCTCCCTCTCTTCCTCCCTCTCTCCCTCCTCTAGAACATCTAGAACCTCTAGCTCAAATAAACCAATCTTTTTATAAGTTCCTTCTGATCATGATGTTTTATCACAATAACAGAAAAATAACTACTACAGAGGCAATGGAATGCCAGAAAAAAAAAATCAGTGTAAAGGGATGAAAATGAAAAGCAACCTCTGGATTCCTGACATCAAAAAAAGCCATTTCTTTCCTCTGACCCTTGCCAGTCAAATATTGGATATATTCAAAAGAATATAAGGGCTGGGGTAGAGCTCAGTGGGAAAGCCGTTTCCTAATATACACAGGCCCTGGCTATAATATCATACCAAAAAAGAATATCAAAAAACTGTCTGAGGTGAAATAGAGCAGCCCCCATGGTCTCACAAGTGCTCTAAGGATGATATGAAAAAATACCCATGCAATGGTAAGTACAAGCCTTGTTGATAGAAACATGCCAAAAAGTCTGCTTTCTTCACCTCCCCCATTCACTGCACGCGCGCGCACACACACACACACACACACACACACACACTATTCTGCCCGACCTGCATCCCACACCTGCCTTGATCCTCATCAACTGCTGGTTAACCCACCAGTACCATCTTCAATAATACAGGCGCTCTATTAATGGACTGAATGTATAACTCCCAAATTCTCATGCTGAAGCTCAAATCCCTCAATGTCTCCCTCCTCCAACATCCAGACCAATAAGAAATAAGTGCTTATGTTTTAAGCCACCCTATTCATGGCATCTCGTTGTGGTACCTGAGTTGAGACATCTTCAAATCTTCTGGGAAAATCAAAAGCGCTCAGTTCCAAAATAGGGGAGGGGCTTTGGTGCAGTTTTTCTGAGACACGGAGATTAGCAGCATGCCTTCCTTTAATGAATACAAAGAGTTGAAACTCCATAATCCCCAGAACATCAAATCCGTAGGCTTATGATCCAAACGGCCAAGGCCTCACACTGCCCTAGACACCTGCTCTCAAAGTGCAGTCCATCACATTCATCAGAAATCACCCAAAGAGACTGTTAGGAAAGTAGATGTCTGTCCACCACTTTAAGCCTGCCATGTGGAAATTCAGCATTGGGATTCCTCAAGCCTGTATTTTCACAGGCTCCCCAGGGCTATCAAGTAGGAGAACCACTGGCAGACGCTCCAACTCTCTCATCCCATCTCTTCCTTGACGTCTTACTACAAGCTAAGACTTGGATGGCCACAGAGAACCTTTTCTAAGCCCATTACACTCAGAGCACAGTCTGTGCCCTGCTACATCCATCACATGTGAACTTTCCAGGAATGCAGATTTTTTCAGGCTGCAGCCCTACCACCTCTAAGTGTGTTTGTCCATCAAGCTGCTGTTGGAAGTAACACTGTGCTCCTGGGAACTCAGGCCACTCCCAAAACTCTAGTGAATGTCTCTAGCATCTGTGAAAGTGTAACTACTGTTGGGATTCAAAATCAAAGCAGTCTCTTTGGAGAAACACAGGGAAAGCCCAAGTAGGGTGTAGAACAATTCTTACTAGAGCCTTCTCCTAGACAGAAATCCAAGCATGGACAGACAACTGAGCCATCTTTGCAGCCCTGTCCCTCTCTTGCTGATTCTCCCATTCCCCATGAATAGTTCTTTCTGCTTTCATGTCTTTCTTTTCTCCTTGTTAAAATGTAGGCATGAGGAAAAACAGTATGAACTAACCAGTACCCCCAGAGCTCCAAGGGACTAAACCACCAACCAAAGAGTACACATGATAAATAGGTCTCATGGCTCCAGCAGCATATGTAGCAGAGGATGGCCTAGTCAGTCATCAATGGGAGGAGAGGCCCTTGGTCCTGTGAAGGATCTATGCCCCAGTGTAGGGGAATGCCAGGTCCAGGAAGCAGGAGAGAGTGGGTTGGTGAGCAGGGGGAGGGGGGTAAGGAACAGGGGTTTTTTTCCCCCAGAGGGGAAACCAGGAAAGGGGATAACATTTGAAATCTAAATAAAGAAAATATCTAATAAAAAAATAATGTAGACATGATACCCAGAGCTTAAGCTACCACATTGGACCATGAAGTAAATGACATTTGATGAGAATGTTGGCCCCTCACGATGTCATGATTTTTATCTTTGAATCTTAAATTTCTATTTCATTCATATACCTAATCTGTAGTTTCCTTTTACCAATTAATAGCTGGCATTTACCTCTTTTATCTTACAACATGCTTCATGAACCACCATCTGAGTGATCCAAAATGGACAAGTGCTCTGACAACAAGAAAAGTAGACTAGGCATCCTTCCTGCTGTGACTCTTTCCAGCCAATAAACAGATGGACATGTAAGGGAACACAGGAACAAATTTTCTTCTCCAGGGGGTTGTGAGACCTTTCTGTCACAACAGAAAGAACTTCATTGACATTCTTATCAAGGTTCCTTTGTGCTTTCTTATGGGAATTCTAAGCTGTATTTCTCTTATTGCAACTTAGAGTAACTCTTCACCATCTTTAAATGGGAAAAAGAAACACAGAACCACCTGCTGCAGACAGTGCTCAACTCCCTGGTGACCCAGCACTCAACTCCCTGGTCACCCAGTGCTCAACTCCCTGGTCACCCAGTGCTCAACTCCCTGGTCACCCAGTGCTCAACTCCCTGGTCACCCAGCGCTCAACTCCCTGGTCACCCAGCGCTCAACTCCCTGGTCACCCAGTGCTCAACTCCCAGATCACCCAGTGCTCAACTCCCTGGCCACCCAGTGCTCAACTCCCTGGTCACCCAGTGTTCAGCTCCCTGGCCACCCAGTGCTCAACTACCAGATCACCCAGTGCTCAACTCCCTGGTCACCCAGTGCTCAACTCCCTGACCACCCAGTGCTCAACTTCCTGATCATCCATGGCACAAACTTATTTGAAGTCTTACTAGCTGCTAAGTCACTGTGGTAGAGTTGAGACAATGAAGCTCTCCAAAAGCTGTTTCTGATTAGTATGCTTGGCTCTAAAGCCAAACTCCTGACTTGAGGCAAGAAGCCAATTATTTCTAAGCAAGGTTGAATCTTGACCTTGAAAACATTCAGGGATTAGACTATTCAGTGAATCGGAAAAATGTTCTGGCTGGATTTGGGGTTTATTTTATTTCATTTTTTTTATTTTGAATAATTACCTTCCTCCTGCCAACCTTCAAACTCTAACATGGTGTTTCATGTCATACATATAAATGATCCTTCTCCAATGATTCAGGATAAGGTCTGAAAATGATTCTAATTTATACTCCTACCCCAGGATACAAACACATAATAAAGAATATGCACTTCCTGGCACACTGTAGGTCTTAAATACATTTTATCTAAACTGACTTCTTTTAGTTTTATGCTTTATGCTCTCCATTCTCTCACATGGGCCATACCACTCAACATGTATCTTTATCAGTATGTATCGTACTTGTCTTGTGCTTCAATAACTAGAAGCTCAAAACTAAGCCACTGATTTAAGAAAGTTCAGTAGTTAAAAGCATGATGGCCCATGCCTTTAATCTCAGTATCTGAAAGGCAGAGGCTCGTGGATATCTGTGAGTTCCAGGCCATCCTGTTCTACCTAGTACGTTCTAGGTCAGCTAGGCCTACACAGTGAGGCGATATCTCAACAAAACAACAACATCAACAACAATAAAAATTAAAAAAAAAAAAACAAAAACCTCAGCATCTAAAGGTACCTGTCACCAATCCTAATGGCATGAGCTCCATCCCTACAGCCCACATGGAAGAAGGAGAGAAGACTCTGCAAGGTATCCTCTGACCTCCACGCATGTGCTGTCATGCACGAATGCATGTGCGCACATACATACATACACACAAACACACACACACACACACACACATATGCACACACAAGAGCATATGCTAAATAAACAAATAGATGTGATTTAACCATTTTAAGAGAACTATTCTAGGGCTGGAGAGATGGCTCAGTGGTTAAGAGCACTGACTGCTCTCCCAGAGGTCATGAGTTCAATTCCCAGCAACCACATGGTGGCTCACAACCACCCGTAACAAGATCTGACTCCCTCTTCTGGAGTGTCTGCATACATGAAATAAATAAATAAATCTTAAAAAAAAAAAAAAAGCACTATTCTAAAAGTTGGGAAGTCCGAGGTCAATGGGCTCCCCTCTGGCATGGACCCTCCTACTGTGCCAGCCCACAGCAAAAGGCAAGAGAACATGCAAGAGAAAGTGAGAGTAGACATCTGAACTCTTGTCCACAGCAGTGCATTCATGCAGGCAGAGCCCTGAGGTCTAAGCACTTCACACAGGCCCCTTTAGTGCTGCTGCTCTGGAGTTGACATCTCCAGTACCCAGGTTTGCGGGGAGCACATTCTAAACGGAGCATTAGGAATTATGTCTATGAGTTTTATGTTCCAAACCTTGCTACAAATTAGCAGTTATAAAGAGAGTTGTCAGAAGGTGTGTCCAGATGTTGCCATCCTTGAAAGCACGAGGCCATTTTTATCCAAGGATGTATACATCCTTAGGCGCATTTATCACTGTAACTATCTGCAGTTACATATGAACATGGGACTTCCTCTTCCAAAGCTACTGTAGGAAACCAGTTCAGCTCATCCTCACACAGCCATGACCGGAAGAACACTCACAGTAGCTGTCATACAGATCAGATTAGGTGTCCGTCAACAGGTGAGGGGGCAAAGAAGACACGATGCATACACAGAGCCGCGACAAGAAATGAAACCATGACATTTTCAGGAGAACAGATGCAATTTGGTCATCTTTATGTCAGGAGAAAAAACCCAGGCTCAGACAGGCAAACTCCATGAGTGTGTGTGTGTGTGTGTGTGTGTGTGTGTGTGTGTGTGTGATGAAACTGAAAGGGGATAGTAAAAAGGAAAGCGAGAGATCTTTAAGAAGGTAGGAGATAGGGTAAAGGAACGCATTCAAAGAAGATATCGTAGTCTGACTGTAGAAAGAAAAGAAATGAGCTAGAGGGTAGGGGTGGTGTGGAGCCAGGGAATGGGAGGGAATAGGGGAGAGGAACAAAAGAGGGAAAAAGTATATCACATATACAAAAGTACCATAATGATGGTCTGACTAGCTCAGCTACCTCCCAGGCCCAGCTCCTGGGCTCTGAGATGGCCTGCCCACCCCAACATCTACCAATAAACTGCTGGAGTGCATGAAGGAGCAGGTCCTTCAGCTCCAAACCTACAGGATCTCCATGACACAGGGCAACATCAGGATGCCTGAGAGGAATCTCAGTGAGGATCCAGTATTGATAGAGTAGCAGAAGCCAGAGGCCTCAGACTAGACCAAGGAGTCATTGCAATGAATATTTGTAAGCAAAAAAAATAAAGGGTATACCAAGGGACACAGTGTGACACAATAGAGTTTTTTTTTTCCTCTGTTGGGGGAAGGTTGCAAGGGTAGACAGCAGTTACAAGGGGAGGGGGAGATGAATAGGATTGGGGTACACAATATGACATTCACAAAGAACCAACAAAAGGTAAAATTAGCAGTATTGCCCTAAGGAAGAGTTAGGACAAGAATTGAAGGAGTTGAAGGGGGTGACAATCTCATAGGAAGACCAACAGTGTCGACTAACTTGGACCCCTGAGAGCTCCCAGAGACTGAGCCACCAACCGAAGAACATACACAGGCTGGTCTGAGGTCCCCAGCACATATGTAGCAGAGGGCTGCCTTGTCTGGCCCCAGTGGGAGAAGAAGCGCTTAATCCTGTAGAGACCTGATGTCCCAGGGAAGGGGAAAAAGGGAGAGCCTATCAGAGGCGAAGGGGAGGGAGGATGGGGGCAAGAACTCTGTGAGGGGGGCCAGGGGGCAACATTAGGGATATAAATAAATAAAATAATTAAGTAATTAATTTAAAAAGAAAATGAAAAAGAAAAAGAGAAAAGAAATGTGATAATGAGCCCATTACTTTGTATGCTAACCTGAAAAGATTAATTTTTAAAATTCCCTTTAACTAAGACCTACCATGAAGCCACGAATATCTGTGCCAGAAGCAACTGGAAGACTGGCGCTTTCCCAGGACTGTGGCTTGGGTGACAAGGGAGAAATCTGTGGGACACCCTGTAAATGGGGTGTGAAACCAGGATACCAACTACCCAGGAGTCACCTCCTTCCCACACATGAGCTAGGACAGCTGCCATCTTGCTCACTAGCTCGCTTGCTCACCGCCTCCCTCGCCACTTCCCCGGCAGCCAGTGAAATGTTTTCATTCCAAAGGGCTTTTCCAGAGCCAGCAGCTCTGAAGCTATAGAGCATCAGCGGGAACTGAGCAGCCAGCATTCAGGGTGAAGGGAACTGGAAATCACCTTCGAGAGCCATCCCTATCTCATCCTTGAACAGGCTGGCTTGGAGCGGACCTTGAACTTGGCTCAGCCTGCTTCAGAGCTGGGGTGTAGGCATACAGACCACTAACAGTCTAGCAATCTGCGTGAAAAGCTTGCAGGCGGAATTTCATACCTAAGTAAGTGGAAACAACTGAGGTTGTTCTCTTAAAGGCTAGCTTTAGCTG
>JADRCD010238461.1:1643-26196 GCA_019843815.1 Montemys delectorum
GGAGGAGGAGGAGGAGGAGGAGGAGGAGGAGGAGGAGGAGGAGGAGGGAGAGTATGCATACACACAAAGGTCATATGGAGGACTATCATGGAGAACTGTCCCTGGGGAAGAATTGAAGGACTGAAAATTGAAATGACTGGTGATGATTTTATATGAAAGACCTTTTGGTCCCAAAAGACAGTGATATAAAGTGTAAAAAATCACAGGTTACAACAAACTGTCTAAATGATTGTCAGTTATTGAATAAAAGCAATTGGCAATGGTAACTTGTGATTTACCATGTGAAGTTTACATTGCATAATAAAGGGGAGTCATAGGAAAAATGTTAAGCAGAGACTGGATAGAGTTGGGCTTAATGTGGGAATATTATGTGTAGATAAATTATCAACTGAGCCCAGAGACTGCCCCACCTGGGATTCATCCCATATACAATTACCAAACCCAGACACTACTGTGAATACCAAGTAGTACATGTTGAAAGGAGCCTGATATGGCTGTCTCCTGAGAGGCCACAGCAGAGCTTTACAAATACAGTGGTGGATATTAGCAGCCAACCATTGAACTGAGTGTGGGGTCACTACAGAGGAGTTAGAGAAAGGAGTGGAGAAACTGAAGGGGTTTGCAACCCCATAGGAAGAACAACAATATCAACCAAGCAGACCCCCAGAACTCCCAGGGACTAAGCCATCAATAGAGGTGTACACATGACTCTAGCTGCATATGTAGCATAGGACGGCCTTGTCATGTGCCAGTGGAAGGAGAGGTCCTTGGTCCTATGAAGGCTCAATAGATGCCCCAGTGTTAGGGAATCGAGGGCAGGGACATCAGAATGGGTGGGTGGATGAATGAACACCCTCATAGAAGCAGGGGGAGGGAAGATATGATAGGGTGTTTCCAGAAGGGAGGGAAACTGGGAAAGGGGATAACATTTGAAATGTTAATAAAGAAAATAATCCAATAAGAATAATACCAACCCGGACTCCCTAAGGGAAGGACATGATACTAGGAACTAATCATCTTGTCTATCAAAAGAGGATGAACAGAACAATCCCCCAATCACTTTTATATCAGGAACATTATTTTCTCTATGATAACAACTCAAAAACTTCGGAACATAGAAAATGAAAACTGACATATTCCATTACCCCCTAGATGTTTTGTTCCTAAATCCTGGAAATTAGAGCCTATAGCATGTCCTTACAAAACTGTCAAACCTACTTCACCACACAGGAAGGGACACTGTGGGAATACTACCAGTGCATCACAAGGGGAAGATATTAGGGTAAGTTTTCTTAGGATACATGGAATTTTTGCCACAACCTAAGAAAAGTGTAAACATACACCTTCTTATAGACCCCACAGGCTGGGATAAGGACTCTCACTGATTTGAAGGACTTTGATGGATGTATCTGTAATTCTATATACTGTCACAGAGATGAATGTATTTTAAGAGTCTATTCTTTTTTTGTATCTTTAAACCCTTAGCTGTGGCCATGTCCAGACTAAGCTAGCACTTACACTTTTCAATAAAACAAAATGGAAAAGTTTCTGAAGAAAGTCATACTTCAGAAAATTCTCTAGTATAAATTTAATGTCTGCTTTTACCCCTGGGAGACCCTCTCATTACCATCTTCCCTTGGTGTACTTTACTTCCTCACCATTCACACTGCCTCTCCTCCTCTGAGCAAAGGGATTATATCTGGCACAGTGTTTCTCCACTATACCATGGAGAGGAATAAAATGTTAGACCCTTGGGAACAGATTTATGCACAGAGGGTTTTGGACACTATGTTGATGGATGCTGGGACATGTTTAGACTCTCTATAAAGTTTCTCTCCATGGGACTAGTGAAGCTGGAAATCCAGAGGTTTGAAAGGGCTATCTTTAAAAACCTAGACCACAATGCTACTCTGCTCCATGTGAAAACTGGGAAATATTAGTAACACCAGAATCTAAGTAGGATACAGAAGAGATAGCAGAGAAGAGGAAGATCAGTCAAATATGCAGAAGCCTTCATTTTATTAACCATTATCCTAAGAACCATTCTGTATACAGCAAAATGCAACACAGTGAGATTGGTACAGGTAAGGTAAGGATAGATTTTTATGAAGCCTTTGTACATTTGTTTCTATACCTTTGTCTTCCCTTCCTCCCTCTCTACCCACTTACTTCTTTCTCTCCACCCTCTTAATCTCTCCCATTCCTGTATAGCTTTTAAAAGCACAGGTACACACACACTTCAATAAAATTAAAATTATGAAGGCTAGAAAACCAATCAAGGAGCAAATCTATCTGTGAAGTCTGCCGTGCATTTTGTGGCAGATGACAATTTGCAGATCACTGATGTTTGGGTTGGGATAAAGGTGTGACTGATGTCAATATCCAGATACAATATCATCAATTTCTTCTTCACTATCGTCTGCTCCTGCCTCTCTCATACTCATTCTCATTTAAAGCCCATTCCAGCTACTTTCACTACCTACTTCCCTACTTTGAGGAACCATATCTAAAATTTGGTGTAATACCCTGCTAGAGCAGCCAAAATCTGCCTGTTTCTCCAGCCTCCTTCATGCCTCAGTCTTGAAATGGTCTGAATTAACCTTCCTTCCCAGATCATTACAATTTTTTGATCCCATGAAGTTGAAGAAAGCTGAAGAGGGAAGAGTAAGAATGGGAAGAGAGCCGGGTTCTCTTCAATTTGAGCAGTGCTGGATTATGTTATTATAAATGGATACCTAGAGAAGTGTAAATGTCTAGCCTGATAGCAGCCCTTCATTCTTTCTGTAACAACCCACTCTTCTTCTAGACAACAATCATCATTTTAAACAATGGTCTTTCCTTGGAATCTTGGATTAATATAAAACACTAGGAAACACCTGTGACATTTTTTGGGTACCTTCTGACCTGCTTCTCTCAGATCCATTAGTCTTATTCGTTCTGAAAATAAAGATATTAGTTGGATTTTGGTTGGGTATTCCCCAATTTTATAAGAAAAGAAAATGATTTATAAAGTAAAGAGACTAGGCAAAGTTCCTTAGCAAGTAAATGGCACAACAAAAATTTTAGCCACTTTAAGTTGAAGTAGTTTCAAATCTAAAAAAAGTCCACTTAATGTTCTGCAAAGACCAGAAAGAAACAATACTGTAAAAGGAAATCACATTATCCATGACCTACAGCATTTGTGGATGCTATAAGGGAAAGTGCCCTAACTATCACCAAATCAAGTTTTACAGTGTGCTGTGGGACTAAGATGTTTGTCAGGGAGCTCATCTAAATAGAGATGGCCACTAAAAATGACCAGCTTGTTAGCTGCATGTATCAAACACTACTGGTATCTCAGAGCTCCAGCAGAAAGACAAGAACAAGTATTCTGGCTAAAATTTTATAAGAAGTAAATGTCCTGGTGGCTGTAAATGACACTGTTCAAGACTGTTCCCCTCTCTCACTCCCCTGACACCTCATCTTTGCTGGTAAAGTGTCCTATTGTAAACAACCACCCTGAAGATGGTACTAACTGTAAGTTAGCCAAATTCCATAAACAGCTTCCCGTTTCTTAGACTGCCATCTTCCCTTCAACACTAGCAAATATTGTCCTCTTCCACCAAGTGATCAACTTTCTCTCAAGCTTCTATGGGGTCTTCTATGGCTCTGTCTCTTCACATACAGAACAGAACATTGTTAATAACTCTTCTACCAGGACATTTTCTTGGTGTGATAGCTACCCAACAAGCTAGAGAACATCTGGTATGCAGAACAATATACTCCATTGTCTTTCTGATCTCTCTACATCTGTTTGTTTGTCTGTCTCCCCACTCTCCGTATTGTGTGTGTGTGTGTGTGTGTGTGTGTGTGTGTGTGTGTGTGTGTGTGTTTCTGTCATTGTCTGTGTCTTGGTCTCTCTCTGTCAAGTGTCTCCATCTTTCTCTGTGTGTCTCTCTGTCTTTTCAGTCTCTGGTGCTCTCTCTCTCTCTCTCTCTCTCTCTCTCTCTCTCTCACACACACACACACACACACACACACACACACACACACACACAGATGGAACTAAAATCTTATATCTGCCACTACAGAAGTTAGGTCATGTTAGTTATTAGAATTATGTAATACCTCAGAAGCACAAAAAATTAAAGGAATTTGTTGTTTTGTCAAGGGATATTTTGTTTGTTTGATTGTTATTGTTAAAGGATTAAAAACAGATAGCCTAACAAAAATTTAACTTTAGCATCTAAATATCTTTTAGATATTTAATCTTTTTATTCTTAAAGTTAGATATAATTTTAGGTTATGAATATTATGTGTATATAATATTTACCCTATATACTACAAAACTAATATACATGATTCATTTGATAAGAGAAAGGTATTTTTTTAAAGATATACAGAGTGGTTGGTTTGTTGTTGTTTGTTTGTCAACTTGACACAAATCTAGATGTATCTGGGAAGAGGAAATTATTTCTCTTGCTTTTGAGTTTATAAGTAAATATAATTAAATAATTACCTCTTCCCTTTCCTCCCTCCAAATCTTTCCTTAAACTACCCTTTGTTCTTTTTCAAATAGGATTGGCCTGTAGACAAGTCTGTGGAGTTTGTGTTAATTAATGGTGAATTTGGTAGGACCCAGCTCATTATAGGTGGTATCACCCCTGGGCAGGTGGTCTGGATTGTAAAAGAAAGCAGACTGGACACGCCATGAGGAGCTAGCCAGTAAACAACACTCTCCCATGACCTTTATTTCAGTTCATATCTCCAGATTCCTGCCTTGAGTTCCTGCTCTGACCTCTCAGTAGTAGAGTATAACCTGAGATTTGTAAATTGGAATAAAACCTTCCTCTCCACGTTGCTTTTAGTTACGGTGTTTTATCACAGCAACTAAACTCTTAGAGAAGTATGTGAGTATTGTCAAAGAACTAGAAGGCTGGCAACAGTTTTGAAAATAATTCAGCTCCATAAGATGAAAAAGCACTAAAAATTAGCAATGTTGTTTTAGAACAACAGGCTTCTCAGAGGAACAGAGTTAGAATAAGAAAAATTTTAGGACAGAACATCTCATTGAGCTCTATTTTATAAATGAGTATACTGAACTAATGAATGAACCCCTACATTTATAACAAATCAAAACACTAGTGAAAGTATATCTCATAGAATTTATGTTTTTTAATAGTAGACCACACTTTGAGGGACACTGGACATGGGTAGCAGTATTCAAAGTGATTAATGAAAGAGAATACCAAAGAATGTGTGTAAATATAACATAAGAAAAAATATTCCAGGTTTGTTTCAGTGATCTCATGAGTTAGAAAAAAAGTGAGCACTATTGATTACAGTAGGTCTCAGAAGTAAGTTGGGTACTAAGGGAATTGCAAAATTACTTTTGAAGAAAATATCTTATCTTCATATTTATGCTATTTTATTCAGCACATGGACAGATATTTTTCCATCTCCCAGGATCTTGATAATGGAAGAGCTTAATGAGAGGATAATCTTCCTTAACAAGAATTCTCAAACATTTGCTCAGAGAATGCCTTCTATCAATAGCACCCAGTTCCATCCCTCTTTCTTTATCCTGCTAGGAATTCCAGGACTGGAAGTTTTTCATGTATGGATTGCTTTCCCATTCTGTCTTGTGTATCTGACTTCCCTTGTGGGAAACATCACCATTCTTTTTGTGATCAAGACTGAACACAGCCTCCACCAGCCCATGTTCTACTTTCTAGCCACATTGTCGATGATTGATCTGTGTCTATCCACATCTACCATCCCCAAAATGTTGGGCATCTTCTGGTTCAATCTTCAGGAGATCAGTTTCGGGGGCTGCCTTTCTCAGATGTTCTTTATCCATGTGTTTACAGGCATGGAAACTGTTCTGCTTGTGGTCATGGCTTATGACCGCTTTGTTGCCATCTGCAAACCTCTTCAATACACCACGATCCTCACCAATAAAACCATCATCCTTCTCCTCTCAGTTGTTATTGGAAGAAATTTAATTCTTGTGACTCCGTTTGTTTTTCTCATTCTGAGACTGCCCTTCTGTGGACACCATATCATGCCTCACACGTACTGTGAGCACATGGGTCTGGCCCGATTAGCTTGTGCACCCATCAAGATCAACATCATCTATGGACTTGTGGTGATTTCCCACATCCTTGTGGACATGATCCTGATTGCCTCTTCCTATGTGCTTATCCTTCGAGCTGTTTTCCGAATTCCCTCTCAAGATGCCCGATTGAAGGCTCTCAACACTTGTGGTTCCCATGTCTGTATAATGCTGTGTTTTTACACACCAGCCTTGTTTTCTTTCATGACTCACCGCTTTGGCCAAAACATTCCCCACTACATCCACATTCTTTTAGCTAACCTATATGTAGTTGTTCCACCTGCTCTGAACCCTGTCATTTATGGAGTCAGGACAAAACAGATCAGAGAGAAAATTATAAAAATAGTTGTACAAAAAGAATAATTCTTTTTTATTAGATACTTTCTTTATTTACATTTCAAATGATATCTCATTTTCTGGTTTCCCCTCCAAAACAAACAAACAAACACACACACACACACACACACACACACACACACACACACACACACACAAAAAAAACCCTGTTCCCTCCCCTGTCTCCCTGCTCACCAACCCACCCTCTCCTGCTTCCTGGCCCTGGCATTCCCCTACACTGGAGCATAGAACCTTCACAGGACCAAGGGCCTCTCTTCCCATTGATGACCAAATAAGCCATCCTCTGCTACATATGCAGCTGGAGCCATGAATCCCACCATGTATACTCTTTGGTTGGTGGTTTAGTCCCTGGGAGGTTGAGGGTACTAGTTAGTTCATATTGTTGTTCATCCTAAGGGGTTTCAAACCCTTCAGCTCCTTGGGTCCTTTCTCTAGCTCCTTCAGTGCTCAGTCCCCCCACCAAAAAAGAAGAATTCTATGTAAGTTTGCATAAATGTATCCACATATGGCTCAAGGTATATAATTATCAGAGTTCTATTGAAATTCTTCATAATTTTAGGTGTGGTTTCCATGCCTAGCACTTTAATTCAAATGCTTAAGTATTAATAGCTAAGAAAAACACAACTCTGCCCAGTCTCCCCACTTCCCTCCACATGTCAGGACAAAGTTTAGAAAGTCATGGAGATAATGATGAAGGTGACAGTGTCCTTTGAATAGAACCACTTGCAGTAAAGAGGGATACTTCTTCATTTCTCCACACATCTTCTCTCTAGGTAAGTTTAAATATTGAAAGACATTTTGACCTAACAATATTTTATAAATGCAAGGCTTAGCTCTTGGCTTAGTAGGTGGTGGCACTTGAATCAGAACATCTAGTGCCTCACAGAAATCTATCATTTACAATAAGCAGACTTTCCCTTCATCACTAAATCATTGATTCACTTTAAGTTCTCTGCATTTTATCCTTACAGCCATTATTGCTCCTTTCATGTTCCCACTCTGTCTCCACATACTCCCACTCTCTATTCTTTCTCCAATAAACTGGGTCTTAAAGGATTTGACAAACTACCATGTGAACTTTAAGGAATGTGATACTCTTTTCCAGTTTAATGCAAGTAGGTGTGAGTTATTCTAAGTGTCTTATGTCTAAATTCAATCTGATTCTGTATATCATTTGCCTTCATGTACATAGTACTTCATAAAATTTAGAGGAGAAAATAAGGTCAATTCTATGGCATAAGCTTAAAAAAATCTCTGTAAAGTTTCTTAATGCTATGAATTTTGAATATTTGCTCATATTCTCAAATTCCCAATATGGATGAAGAATAAGGTTTTGTTTAAATTGCCATTGAGATGAAGTTCATGACTGGCTAGAAAATTCTTGCTTCAAGATCAGCAGATAAGTCCTGAATGTCTTCTGTTCAGAAACGTTGTCTAGGTCTACATGTCAATACAGAATTACTCAAATTATTAGATGACCAGGAAATATCTGTATAAAAAGCCAAGAAGGTAGTAAAAGGTAGCATCTACTCATCTCTGGGAACCTAAGCAACTTTTGTTCTGTATAACACCAGCTATACCCCATTCCTGTGTGGTGTAGCACCCTGCAGAATTTCCTGATTTGTGGGCATGAATTGCACTTGAGTTATATAGCCTCTGCCTTGTATACCTGGAAATTATTTGCTACAAATTATGAGTGAAAAAACTTTTTAAAAATGCATCAAAACTTGATCTATGAGCTTAATCTTACAAATAAAATGACTGAGGTCAAAATAAATACAGATACTTATGTCTAAAAATGTACCAAATAGATCCATCTTTAGCATCCTTTTCAAGTGGCAAGAGAAAGAAGCTATCTCAGACAGATTATCTTTATCAGAAATAATCAACTCTCATTAGGTAGAATGTGAGGCTGGGGAAGACAAATATTAAGTATTTCTCATATGTAAAATTGGGGGCAGATGGTCATCATGAAGATAGAAGGAAGATTATAAGGAGGAGAGGGAGATAAGGCAACAGGGACTATAAAGGATAATGGAGGTGTAAATGTTAGCAATGTGTTATGTGCATTTATGAAATAAAACCTACTCCTGTGGACAATTAGCATACTCTAATTAAAACTGAAAAAACTAAATGCCTTCCCTCTATAATTTAACAGTTTGTTATTAAACTGTATCCACCATTTTTAAAAATTGGCCAACCTTCTGCCCTATACTTTTTATCCTAAATGAAATCAAGGATGTCTAAACAGATACTCTCAGCCTTGCAGCTATGCAAATATATACCTAAAATATATTGAAATATAGATAGGGTGATAGCTTGGGAATCTTTTGCTGTTTTTACAAAAAGTGGTTGATTTGACCATTAAGTAATTATATACTTCAAATGGAAAACAAGTTTTTTATTTGTCATATATTTATCAAGAATCAAATTATTATATTGTTGAACCTATAACATGAGCTCATGAAGATAATTTGCATCTAGGATCATTGGCTTAGCAAATGCAACTTGCTGACATCTAGTGGTCAAAGGAAATGAGTATCTTGATAAAATAAACTACTGAGCTTTTCATGGGTTATCTTTAATAATTTGGTTTACTTATTTATGTGTTAATGTATGAACTCACTGCATTCTGTGAAAAGCCATGTGACTGTATATTGTCATTTTTATCACTCATGAAAAAAATCTATAGGAAAAATGGTAAGGCTCAAAGAAAGGCCTTTGGTTATTGAATTACTGGAAATGGATTTAAATTGGCTGGCTCCAAAGTATTAATTCCAGCAATAACATGCTTACAAATTAATAATTATGGTTATTCTTTATTTGTTAAACAACTTTTTTGTTAGAACAGGACAAGCAAAACAAAACTAGTTTTCTGTTGGGCTTTGTTTCATATGTACATCAAGCAAGCTATAGAGAAAGAGAGAGAGAGAGAGAGAGAGAGAGAGAGAGAGAGAGAGAGAGAGAGGTAGAAAAGTAAAGAACCGTTTCCCACTTTGACATTTTTATCCATATCATACAAAACAAATAATTATAGCATAGTTAGGTACACACACAGAAATACACAGAAACCTACTGGAATGCTTGGAGCAAGATTTTGTTGTTGTTTTCCTTTCCTTTTGTTTGTTTGGTTAGTTGTATTTAGTTTTTTGTTTTTTCAAGACAAGTTTTCTCTGTTGTAGATCTGGCTGTCCTGGAACATTCTCTGTAGACCAGATTGGCCTCAAACTCACAGTTCTGACTGCTTCTGCCTCCAGAGTGCTGGAATTAAAGGTGCCACCACTGCCTTGTTTTTTTGCTCTTCTGTTTGTTTGTTTGTTTGTTTGTTTTAATAAGAGTTTTTTCCTTTGAGATAACAATAGACATGGTCATGACACACTTTAAGTCAGAAAGGGAACAGAGAACATTCTAAAGGCCAATTTGGTTACTGTTGGCCATTTGAAATGGTTGACCTCCACAAGGACAGAGACCCAAAGCTGTCCAATCAGGCAGAGCAGGATATCTTCAGGTCCCTGTGCCAAAACATCCAGCTTTACCTGCCTGGCCATGGCACTGTGTCTGAAGCAGGTGTTTGCTAAGGATAAGACTTTCCAACCCAAGAAGCACTTTGAGCCTGGCACAAGGCACAAGCTTCACTTATGTCTGGCCTGGACCTTCAGAGTGTGGTGAGGCTGCCACCTGGTGAGAGCATCGATGACTAGATCACTGTACATGTGGTGGACTTCTTCAACTGTATCAATCTCATCTATGGCACCATGGCTGAGCACTGCAGTGAAACCAGCTGTCCAGTCATGTCTGGTGAGCCCCTCTATGAGTACCACTGGCAAGATAAGCATCAGTACCGAAGGTCTGCCACTCTCAGCATCCAGCTATATGGCATTGCTCATGGACTGGATTGAGGGTCTCATCAATGATGAGGATGTCTTTCCTACACATGTTGGAGTTCCCTTCCCCCAAGAACTTCCAGCATATCTGCACCAAGATCCTGGCCTGACTCTTCAGAATCTTTGTCCATGTCTATATCTACCACTTCAACAGCATCCTCAGCATGAGGGTGGAGGCACATGTCAATATCTGCTATAAGCACTTTTACTACTTCATCCAGGAATTCAGCCTGGTGGGAACTAGAGCTGCTGAAGGAGATGAAAGAATGGATCTGTCACTGAGTCCAGATCTGGATGTTATTGCCTGTCAGGTGGACCATCTGAACACCGTGTAGCTGGGAGAGGGGACCCTTAGAAGCCTGTGGGTAAAGAAATCTGAAGGCCTACTGAAGAGTAGGAACCCTCTATAGACCCAACAACTCTGGACTTCTCAGAAGTCTGTCTGTGTGTCCTGGAATGCATGGAGAAGGGAGGGATTCAAGTGGGCAACTGAAGAAAATGAGGAGTTTAGCCTCATTTTCAAATTAAGTCCAAGAGTAAGGTAGGCTACCAGATTTGTTCTGAAATGTCACCTTTTCACCCTACCATGATGGTTCCCAAATCCATTGGGGAATATGGATGTGCCTGAAGTGATGGCAAGAAAATTATAGAGAATGAGTGCCTGTCCCTGAGTAAGCAGGTGAGCAAGTGTGTGTGTGTGTGTGTGTGTGTGTGTGTGTGTGTGTGTGTGTGATTATGGGATTTGTCTGAGAGATCCAGGTCCTTCCAGACACATAGTAGGCCCTTATAATGGATGGATGGATGGATGGATGGATGGATGGATGGATCGATGGATGGATGGATGGATGGATAATGGATGTGTAGATAGATGGAGAGATTGGCTGTACACCTATGACCATTATAGGAGTAATGATAGCTTAATGACTCAACTCTGACCATGTGTACAAGTGTACAAAATGTGTGTGTAGATAGAATTGTACCTCTGAATCTTCTAGACTACCATCTTCTATCAACATGAGTCCCTTCTACCAACATGGCATTTGAATGGAGGTTAGACAATGCAGGTTTGCCCTGAGTTCTTTAAGCCTCTGACTGTGGCTTAACCCCGGGAGTTGATTTGCTCAGCCAAGGATGTCTATTAATTGTCAATTCTCTCATCTCTCATCTGTCTCTGTCTTTCAATAGACACTGGAGGAAACTGAAACCTGTTAGAAATCCAGGGCTCTTGACTTCTACTCTAGGGCCTGCTGATTGCTACACCGAGATGCATGTGCAAATAAAGATTGTCAGACACTCTCCAAGACACAACTATTAATGCTTTGAGTAAGGATTTCTAGCCTGATGCCAGAAAACCCTACCACACCCTGGGTAGGCTAGAGTGGGCTGCTGAGGCAAACCTCCAAAATCAGACCCCTTCTTATGACTGAGGAACTCCCTGCCTTCCAGAGAAACAGCGGGGCTCTCTGGAGCAGCTGGACCTGGAATATCTGCTGACTCCTGAAAAGTCCCCAAGGGAAACATGCTGGCCAGCAGCTATGGCAGTGTCTCAGAACTGAGGACAGTAGGAGATTCCCCCATGGTGAGGTACAGAATATATTCTGAAATCTAGGCTGTAAAGAGAGACCATGGGGGTGGGGAGGAAAATCTATTCTTATGAAAGAGGAAAGATTTTGCTATTTTGGGGTAAAATAAAAGATATAAACTAAAAAAAAAAAAATGGTTGGCCTCTAGCAATTTGTACAGAGTATAAAATTTAAATAAAATACAAATAAAATGTTCTTTTAAAGTACTTTTTAAAAAAAACTAAGTCTTGGAAGGTGTTTTGGTTTTTTTGTTTTGTTTTGTTTTAATTTAATCTGTTAGTTAGTTAGTTAGTTAGTTAGTTAGTTAGTTAGTTTTTTACACTCCTGATTTTATTCTCCCCCCAGTTCACCTTCTGCCTCTTCCACATCCCATACCTCCTCCCCACCTCCCTGTCTCCAGGAAGATGTCCCCACCCCCTAATTCCTCAACCCCCCTACCACCCAACCAGACCTCTAAACTCCCTGGGGCCTCCAGTCTCTTGAGGGTTAGGTACATCTTCTCTGACTGAACCCAGAACTGACAGTCCTCTGCTGTATATGTGCTGAGGGCCTCATATCAGCTGGTGTGTGCTGCCTGGTTGATGGTCTAGTGTTTGAGAGATCTCGGGGGTCCAGGTTAATTGAGACTTTGATTTTTTGTTGTTCTGCCGTTTTCCCCCCTTTTGCTACAAATTCACTTTGCAGTTTTGGTGAGGCCAGCACTGCTCTCTGAGGGTGGGACTATTCAGGGAATGCCACAGAAGGGACAGAAAGAATGCAAAGGACACAACTAAGATCATGCAGTTAAGCCATGCAGTTAAGATCCCTCAGCAACTAAAGTTGCCTACACTGGGCCTGTCATTAGTCAATCAGGCATTGGGGAGAGGTGTATGGGTCCTTACCACTCCCTGATGAACTATTGACTCCTGATGGATTCTGGGAAAGTACAGACATTGTCTTCACTTGTGTACCCACCAGGCTCCATTGAACCCAGAGTTATACAGAAGGCCTGGTTAGAGCTCAATGGGTCACAAAACAAAACAAAAAGGCATGGAAGTGAAAAAAAGACTTGTAGGGAAGAAGAGGGGTTTGACAGGGGTGGAAGGAAGATGCGAGAGGGTAGAGGACAAGTGTCAACAGAATGCACTACATACATGTGTGACATTTTCAAAGAGCAAATATGATAACATTATAATTAAAAATCATGTCATGTCCTTAAACTGTACTTTATCCTTGGCACAAATGTCTATTATATTTTTTTCTTAATTAATATATAGAATTAAGGGCACCAAATGCTCACAAAAACACGCAGTTTTATACGTGTGTGTGCATATGTGTGTGTGTGTGTGTGTGTGTGTGTGTGTGCGTGTGTGTGTGTGTATCTGTATGTATGCATGTATGTATATGTCTGGCTTTCTGGCTGTGTCTATGTCAGTGTCTGTGTCAATATCCATCTTTGGAAATAAGTGAGAATAATCTTTCTCTCTTACTTATTAATTTCAGAGATCACTTAGTGGAAATACAGGGGTTTTCCTACAATGCTCTTTTCCTCCTTTCTTGCTTCTCTGCCAAAAGTGACATCGCCTATCACCCCAGTGAGATTTACAGTATTAGTGTGAAGCCATCATGCCTCTGAGCAGCTAGCCTCCTGAGACATGTTCAGGGAAGAGTGCTCCCTGGTGATGTACAGATAACTGATCATTGGTACCCAGAAACAGAAAAAAAAGAAAGAAAGAAAAGAAAAGCTCTACCCTCAGAGATGTGAGAATTTCCTGTGCTGTGTCCAGGTCTTCACTAGGAGGAGGCTCTCTCCAGAGAATTAGAGGTCTTCTTTTAACTTCCTGACTTGGTCGCATACATGTTGCAGTCTATGGCATCGAGTTCCTCACAAATTACTTCTCAGATGTTGGTCAGAGGCGGGTAAGTTCCAGTAAGGCTGATAAAAGGGTCTCCAAATGTTAACTGAGCTCCAGAGAGTCAGCAAGTGACTGTAGACTCTATTGATAGATATCAAGGTTCACAGTGGGGAGGGGAATGAATATGACAATTACTCAGATTCATCACTCAAAATCAGACACCAATACCCACAGTGGCCAGAAAAAAAGCAGTTTCAATACATGTAGGAGTGTATGTGTAGTCAGGAGCACATGAACAAAGAATAGTATATTGTATACGTAAGAGAAATATTCATGGAAAGAGGTCAGGTGGCAGAGATGGCATCTATTCCTTCTTATACACGTCCATTTGTCTTTTGAAATCAGAACAAATTACCAATTAGTCATGGGTGTCCGGAGAAAGTAATGCAATGGCCAAAATAGGGGGGCTAAGTAATGTTAGTGGCAAAATGAAACTTACTTTAAAATGTATCAAATTACTTTAAAACTTTAACAAAAATTTATAGTTCTCCAGAGGTAGTATTTTAGAAAATACGATTCATATAATAAGAAGTGCAGTCTGGAGTTTAAAAAGAATAATCATTGAGTTGAAAATTACATGGCAAGGAAAATTGGGATTTAAAGTCACAAGAAACCACAGCAGTGTAAAACTAAACTTAAAGACTTTTACTTCTTTTACTTACTTTTGGCAAATGCACATTTTTTATTTTTTATTTAGTTGTTATGTTTTTTGGTTTGTTCATTTGGTTTTGATTTTTAAGTAGGCTGCTTATATCATGGAAAGTTTTTCTTCTTCCTTCAACTTGATAGATAGTTTTGCTGGGTACAGGAAATTAGATTAATATCAGTGATCTTTTAGAATTAGAAGTACCTTGCAACAGGCTCGTCTGGCTTTTTAATTTTTTTTCATTAAAAAATTAACTATTATTCTGGTAGGTTTTCCTCTTTTTGTGGTGTGTGTGTGTGTGTGTGTGTGTGTGTGTGTGTGTGTGTGTGTATTTTTCTGATTTCAATATGCTTTCTTTGTTCTGTATACTTGGTGTTTTAAGTATGATGTGTCATGAGTAGCTTCTTTGGGCTTGTCTATTTGGGATTTTGTGTTTCTTATATCTGTAATATGTAAACATTTTCTTCCATGATCCTGTTGAATAACTGGTCTATGTCCTGGACCTAGGATTCTTCTTCATCTATGTCTATGATTCAAAGCTTTGGTCTTTTCACAGTGTCCCACAGCTCTTGCACATTTCTTTTGTATGTTTTTTGAAATTTTTCATATACTTTCCTATAGTGATTCAGTTTCTCTTTATTACCTTCAAGTACTGATAATTGTCTTCTATTTGATCCAATAAATTTAAAAGACATTCCTCTAAACTTTTTAATAGATTTATTGAGTTTTACTTTTTTTTTCATTTTTAATTTTAATTGTTACTTATTGCTCCATCAGGCTAACAAATATTTACCTAGTTTTCCGAGAGAAATCAGAACCACATATTGACGATGTTATTATTTCTTAAGAGGGAAATTTTCTTTTTTTATTAGATATTTTCTTTTTTTACATGGCATACAATATCTCCTTTCCCAGTTTCTCCTCCAAACAAAAAAAAAAACAAAAAAACAACAACAAGAACAAACCCCTGTTCCCTACCCCCTCCCCCTGCTCGCCACCCCACCCTCTCCTGCTTCCTGGTCCTAGCATTCCCCTACACTGGGGCATAGAACCTTCACAGGGTCAAGGGCCTCTCCTGCCGCTGATGACTGACTAGGCCATCCTCTGCTACATATGTTGCTGGAGCCATTAGTCCTACAATGTGTACTTTTTGGTTGGTGGTTTAGTCCCTGGGAGCTCTGAGGGCACTAGATAGTTCAATTTATTGAGTTTTCAATCCCATCTTCATTTCATCATGAATTCTCTTCAATATTTCCATTTACTGAATTTAGTTTTCAAATCCCAAATTGTTTTAATTAGTTCATTTAATATTTATTTTTGTTTTCCTGTACATCAATCAGATATTTGTTGTTTTTATTTTTATGTTCATTGAGATGTTTGTGTCTTCTTTAAATGCCTTGAATTTTTATGTTGTTCATCATTGCTGCTTTAAATGGTATATGTTGTATGAATATACAGGTAATTATTATTGGAGACTATTTCTTTAGGTCAGACAGATTTATGGGGAGAAATTCTGTCATAGTCTTTCACAATGCTTGCATTTTTGTTATATGACCTGGACATGTGACCTCCTTTAGTTATATGCGGCATGTCAGATTCTAGGCTGCCTTTGCTGATTGAACAGTATCTAACTGTGTAGCAGAAGGCATCCTCAAACTCATGATCCTCCTGCTTAAGCCTACCAAGTGTTGAGGTTTGCATATGTACCAGACCACTAACATCATAATGTTATTTATCTCACCAACTCTGGACACATGGTAAACGTGTTAGCTCTGTTCTTTGACCTTTCTGTCAATAAAATTCTTTCTGTAGCTTTCTCATTAACACAATTAGTATTATCATGATACATGATCCTTGTGTTTTAAACATAGCAGAAGTTATACAATTGTGTTCCACCATTAGGAAGCAAGTAGAATATTGGCATTTATGGCTGGTCTTTATGGAACTTGTAGACTGATGGAAACATGAAAATGAAACTCCAATTCAGATAATTCTGTAAGAGTTCAGACTAATAATGTTGATCAGTAAATGCCATTAATGATAAAATGTAAATCAGCAGTCTATAAATATAAAGAAAAATAGACATTAAGATATCAATTAAAATATGAAATAATACAACATTTTAAAAACAGATTCAACATTCCATGATATTTAAACAAGACAAAATAATTTAAATGAAGGAAAATCCATTCAATATTTTCATATCTTAGAAACTGGAAATGTACTATGTATTAATATAGATTTAAAAAGTATTGCACAAGAAATAATAGGAATTTAAAGGCAGAAAATGGAGAGTGGATAAAAAGGTATTTTGGGGAAATATCTCTCCTCTTCCTTCTAATTTCAGTGTGATGATGATGATGATGATTATGGTGATGAGGATGATTCTGATGTTGGTTATTACATATACTAAAACCATATTCAGAACTGAGTAAGCACACCACAAATCTATAGGTTCTAGCTTTCAGAATATTCCTGTGTGTTACACCAACCATAGGATCAGTATTATTACCCCTAGTCTATGTATTTTAAAAATTGTTACAACTATTGATTAATATATAACATGTATTCAGTATTTATAATATGGATGCATGTATGTGGATAGATAGGTAGACAGTCTTAACCTGACTTTTCTTCATTTACCACCTTTGTAAATGGAAACAGAGATGCCAATCTCAGATATATTTTGATATTTAACTAATACTTATAAACACTAAGAAATTTCCTTAAATGTCACCTAGAGCTCTTTTCCCAAAAACCAATCTGAAGTATTATCCTTTTCAGAGAAGTAAAACTAAAAGAACTCTTTGGCCTATTATGTGCTGAGGCTGTGGGTATGGATGAATACAAAGAGAGATCTAACGAAGGGTAAGTGGGTGTGAAAACTACTGATACTGAGTTTGATGTGAACAAATCACAAAATAGCTAATTATAACACATTTGGAAATAATTCCATGGTACATTAGTAAAGGAAATGGGATATAATATGGGCATATGTCAATATAAAAGAGATATATCATCATGTTTCCAAAGCAGTTTTTGAAGACTTTTATAGTCGCCAAAGTAGACTACATTGTACTGAAAGGAACATCAAGACAACACAATCCAGAGCACTGCTGTAGAGACATCATTGTCTAGACCCAACAAGCCCAGTCAATGTGTGGCTAGTACCTGTGACCCAAACTCCACCACAAAACTCACCCCCTGTGGTTAATAGTTAAGCAATAGGCTAATTTTCTCACACACATTACCTCATCGTGTTACAAGTGATGACTCAGACAAGAAAACAAGGCAACAGATGAATTCAGTTTTGGAAGTCAGCTAGATAGTAACTAAATATCACCACATATTAGATGTGAAAAACTAGATACAGCACTAACTAATGGAAGCCAGTAACTGCTTGTCATATTGCTCCACCTTTAAAAGACCATGAATCATAAAAGATCTGAAAGAAATTTCTGAGTATCTAGTGCTGTTTGTGTAATGACTATAAGATAAAGGCAGGATTTCACATTTCTAAGAGGGAGTATTGTTTTATGGAACTGTGTAATAGTCTCCAGTTGTCTCTAAATTTTTAAAATTTCATTCTATAGTTTAATTCCAAACCACTGTCTATCTAACCAATCCTCTCTTTACTCCACTTCCACATACAACAATTTCTCTTCTGCTCTACAAGAAATGCATCATTCCCAACAATTTTTTGAGTCATCATCTCCTACTTTCAGTTCAGTTATGTTATATGTTGTACACTGCACATGTACACACACAAACACAAACACACATGGGGGGATAGAGGGGGGAGAGACTCCATATTGGTTATATATGTTATATTTTTATTAGCTAGTGTAATTATAAGTAAATAGTTGCTAAATTAATGTATATAAGTTCTTCCTTAAAGACTGAAGAGATAAAAGACAGGAGTACATGCTTAGTGCAAATTTGAAAGTTTTCTACAAATATGAGGCAAATTTTTCAAAGTTAAAGTATCTCCTATTCCCTCTGTAGGTTTAATGAGCTGTATTATGGAATTAAAAAATGAGCTTTCTGCTTCTGAAAGAATTACACAACATACTATGAAAGAAGCTAGGATCTCTCAGTGGAAGCCAGAAAACTGCAAGAAATACATCTGTGATGTGTTTACACTAACATGCTTCATTCCAACAAGACACAGTTTCACCCTTCCTCCTTCCTCCTGATAGGGATCCCAGGGCTGGAAGAGTTGCACCTGTGGATTGGCTTTCCCTTCTTTGCAGTGTATCTAATAGCTGTCTTGGGGAACATCATCATCTTATTTGTGATCAAAACTGAACGCAGCCTCCACCAACCCATGTTCTACTTCCTGGCCATGTTGGCATGCACTGATTTGGGCTTATCCACAGCTACTATCCCCAAGATGCTGTGTATTTTCTGGTTCAATCTCAGGGAGATTCCGTTTGGAGCCTGCATCACTCAGATGTATATCATCCATACATGCACTGGCCTGGAATCTGTGGTGCTGACAGTTATGGCCATAGATCGCTATATTGCTATATGTAACCCACTGAGGTATAGTATGATCCTCACGAATAAGGTGATAGCTATTCTGGGTGTAATCATCATAGTCAGAACTTTGGTATTTGTGACTCCATTTATATTTCTGATCTTGAGGTTGCCTTTCTGTGGTATCCGCATTGTCCCACATACCTACTGTGAACACATGGGTTTGGCAAAGCTAGCATGTGCCAATATTAGGGTCAATGTTATTTATGGATTGGTTGCTTTCTCAGTGGGATACATTGATCTATCTGTGATTGGATTTTCCTACATCCGGATTCTCCAAGCAGTCTTCCACCTTCCATCCTGGGATGCTCGGCTTAAGGCACTAAGCACATGTGGCTCCCATGTCAGTGTCATGTTGGCCTTTTACCTACCAGCTCTCTTCTCATTCATGACACACCGCTTTGGCCACAATATCCCTCACTACATCCACATACTTCTAGCCAACCTGTATGTGGTTGTTCCTCCTGCCCTGAACCCTGTTATCTATGGAGTCAGGACAAAACAGATAAGGGAGAGAGTAATGAGAATGCTTAACCCTAAGAGGCACTGAAATTTAGTTCAAAGATCTTCCATAACAGCCCAATAAGAAAATCATGATGTCCAGTCAGAAGTAAACAATAGAAACACACTCTGTTAAATTTCTACAAGACAGTAAAAGAACAATAAATTCTGAAGAAAAAAAAATGGTTGATCCCCCTCACTCTCACCATAAAAGCCAATTCCATTACATGAACTTCTATGGTTTATAAGTTAGTACACACCATTCAAAGATATTACATAAAGATTTCAAAATCTTATCTCTAGTCCAACCTATGGGAAGTGAAACAAAACTCTTTTCTATAACTCTTTATGACAGCATAAAATTCCCAGAGAGAGAAAAGAGGATTGGAAAACATTGATGCCCATTAGTTACCTTGAGTGGGATCTACCCACATATTCTCTCCAGTTACACGTCAGAGCCAAAGTTATAGTGATAAAAAATGGCATGGAATATTATCTAAACCAAGAATAGAGTTGTAAAAGATGAACTAAAAGTCATAAAACATATTCATTTAACCTTAAGTCTGGCCTTTTCTGAAAGTTTGACCTGAAAAGTACTATAAAAGTCTTTGAAGGTAGGTATGACTACTTGAAATCCAAGTTCCTGTGAACAAAATGTTTTAATAAAAATTAATTTGATACTATGAACTCAAAAACACTGAGAGAATGTTTGAATCCTACTGAACTTCAAAACATTTGGAATCTTGCATACTTAACACAGTATGACTGCTTTTCTTGGTATATGTAGATTTATCCTTTCAATCATATTTTTGTTTATTCTTTGAAAATTTTATGATCTGTACAATGTACCTTAATCATATTCATCCTTTACCCTTGCCCTCCAACATGTCTCCTTTCCAAATTCATTTTCTTTTTTTTTCTTTTTCAAATTTAACCCACACGTCCAATTACTGCTGCCTATATTGATAAGGAGTCATCTTCTAGGATGTGGGCAATCTACCAATTGCTTCATCCCAAACAATCATGTATTGACAATTAGCACTTAAGCTAGAGGTAGGACTTTAGCAGCTCTTCCCATATCCTTGTTGGGTTTTTAAAAATGGCTTGATCTTGGACAAGTCCTGTAAATGCAGCTATAGTTGCTGTGAGCTCAAATGTGCAGCAGCTGTAACATGTCCAGAATAAATTTCATCATACTCTTCCCTATCCTCTATCTCTTACACTCTTTCTATGATGTTATGGGATATTTAGGGACATGGGAGAATTACACGTTAGCATAGATATCCAACCCATACTTGAAGGGACTCTGGCCAGCTCAAGTAGGCCTTGCCCTTCTCTCCAATTCTCTCTGCCTTGCTAAAAACCATTAGATTACCCAACCCTTGAGAGACTTGAAGCCTCAGAGAGTGGGGAAGTCTGGTGACAGGGGTGGGAGGATGGGGGGAATTGAGGGCATCTCTTAGAGACAGGAGGGAGGAGAAATAGGATGAAGAACTTTGGGAGGGCAGACTGGGAAGTGGGTAACAACTGGGCTGTAAGAAAATAAAAGTAATTTTTAAAAATTAGATTGCATTCCAAAGTTAGCCACCAAGGTCTACTCCTGGTTTTGATCATTTCCTCCTCCTTAGGCTGACTAACAAGGTCTAATTATCAATGCGTTGAAGTCCAGCAGTCAACCCCCTCCTTTGGCTCACCTAAGTAACATGCCCAATCAAAATTAAACCCTTCATCCTAACATGGGGTTTCTCATTTTACCTTTATCAGCTGCCATTTTCCTATGTGCCATACCTGTCTTCTCCTTACCCAGAGGTGAGCCTTTGTCTTATCAGGACAAATACCCCTCCTCCTTCCCCTTTTCTCTCATCCTATCTTTGTTGCTTATTCTTCTGCCTTCTGTTCCTCTGTGCCTGGTGCATCTACTCTATACAGTGAGAGCAATGATCTTCAGATCACTCTGAAAAGTCACCTTGTGGAAGTTCTTTTTAAAATCCCAGTGATGCTCTGAGAAGGTACTCTTCATGCTTACAGGAGATGGGCAGAGAGGGGTGATTAACCTGGGGCAAGAACGGTAGCAATTGGATAAGAAAAAGAAAAGCAATGTGAATATAGAGGTTGGGAAAAATTAAAATGAGGGAGTTTTTTTAGAATATTCTTCAAAACAGGAGCCAAGGATCCTGTAACCAACACACAGCTTTCAAGTTGAAATTCCAGTTCAAATGACTTTTTATGCACAAATAAAAGCACCTTAACAACAATATCCATGAACATGCTAATATGGAAGAGGGAATTTTTCAAAGGGTTCCACAACTAAAGAATTTCAGAAAACTAATGACTTTGGGGAGGAGAATTAGACTTTCCCAGGAATCAGTCTCTTTATTGTCTTTCCCACAAAGAATGCTCAAAAATCACCTTGGAGGCAAAGACTGAAAAGACAGAAATACAGTACTAGTGTTCTTCCTGAACATGGCTGACAATATGGGCTACAAACTTTCTTTCTAATGGTTTCTATTGCACTTTTTTGGAAAAAAACAAGATTTAGGACTGCACTTTTTTTTGAGTCAAACATCAAAACCCAATTATAACTGATGAAGTCACAAGGAAAACTAGTGGTAATGGGGGAAAAAATCAATATTCACATAGAGAAATGTGAATTAGTTCTTTTCCTCAGAATGCCACTGAAGACCCTCTTGCTATCATGTCAGGAGCCATCTAGGAAAGGCTAAAGGCATGCAGGTGACTTTTGTGGAGATAGTCCATTGTTTTCCATGGCTGGGATGAATAAACTGCATTGTAGGACCTTCAGAGATCTCATCTCAGGTATGATTCTTTTTGCTGATATACCTTTCCTGTCATTATTACATATACTAATGATTCCTGGCTATTAGCCCACCCTATTAGGCAGATTTCCTACAGATCAATGAAGATGTGCTCTCTTGTAGTAATGCTATGTAGACAAATTGATTTCATAATTGCTAATAATAATTCTATAAAATTACTAAATTTATACAAGTAATTTCCAGTCCCCTGAAAAACTATAGTTAGGGCACTGTAAACCTACATGTGTCATGGGCTAATTGCACTGGGATAAGAAAGCAGGCTTGAAACAAATTTACGATCAGAGAAAACATTCCTTCTAAGCTAGCTGTGAAACCATTCTCTGATAACTGAAAGTCCTGAACTAGGAACAGAAAAATTATCATACAAGAAAGGACAGAAAATAAAATATTGACTAATTTATCTATACAAAACTTCAAAACTAATGAGGCACAAGGAAGATGATAAGCTTTTTGACAAATCTGTGCTAATTTATAAAAAATACTGCTTTAAACTTTTAACGAACTCATGAAGATAGACAATAAATAATGGATATTTAGTTATGTACTAGTCTTAATGGAACACATGTAAACATTTCTGCTGTAACTCATTATTTGATTTTTAATTAGACTTAATGTCTCAAACTTCCTATCAACTTTTGGAATGTAATGATACTTGGAAAGCCAAGTGATCATCTATCCTGAGAAAATATAAGAACTAAGAACAACAATAAGGAAGGGGCTTTTTTCTTCCAGAAATAAAAAGGAAAAGACCTTTTTCTTTCTTTCACCAATAGAGAGATGAGTATCTTTTCTTACTGAGGAGCTTTTTACTACAACAATAAAAAGGGAGAAGCTTTTTCTTTCTCTGAGCAATAGAGAATGAAGCTTCTTCTTAACCAGAATGAGTGAGTTCTTTCTGCACTGGTGCTTGCTCAATGAAACTTGCTCATCAAGGCTGTGGCTCGATCCACCAAGTGTGTGTGTGTGTGTGTGTGTGTGTGTGTGTGTGTGTGTGTGTGTGTGTGTGTGTAAAGTGTATTGTGAAAGTATGCATGAACACTTGAGGAATTGATGAGACAGGTAGTCAGGCCTGACCAGAATGTGTGTATGTATGAATGTATGTGTCCGTGCATATTGCTTGTGTAAAAGATTTTAATTCTTCTCCTTTCTTTTCTCTCTGCCTCACAAAGAGTTAATGAGTTCCTAACCTCCTACTTGGCCAGTGAGAAGTCCTTGAGAAAGAGAGAGAGAGAGAGAGAGAGAGAGAGAGAGAGAGAGAGAGAGAAAGAAGAAGAAGAAGAAGAAGAAGAAGAAGAAGAAGAAGAAGAAATCAGTGCTTATTAGCACAAAATAGTAAGACTAAGAAACCAGCACTTATTAAAGCTCACATAGTAAGAAACCAGTGCTTATTAAATCCCAAATAATATGCTACAAGGCCAGGGACCATCAGTCTTTAGCCTTCCTCTAACTCAGTGTTCCACTTCAGCTCATTCCCTAGCCAGAGGAGGCCTCTAGCATTGTCATGGGACGCTACACCACCTCGCATTAGCATTTTCACAAGTCATACTTGTACTTACTGCAAAGATCGGAATCTTTGACTTGGGATAGAAGAAAGTAAATATTGATGAATTCACACTTTATGGCCACATTGTATCAGATGAAGTGAACAACTTTCCTCCAAAGCTCTGGAAGTTGAAGATATTTGTGCCCCCCAATACATAATGAACAGGCTTTCATATCTGAATAAGTGTAAATAATATTTTTAATATAAATGTAAATAGTTAATTAATATGGTAGCTGTATATCTTTATTCTGTCTAGTTCATAGTAACAACACAGAAAAATTAAGGTTTTAAAGCTTCACCTCAATACCTAGGTTGTCTATCTCAACACCCTAAGATAATCTGGCTACCTCCCAGCTAAGAATCCCAATACTTGCAATTACAGCTTCCATTGTCCAGCTGAACTTTATGAACTCTTTCTTCATTACTCCTCCTGGCAGATCTGTCTCTCCCTTCTCTGCTTTCTTCCCCTCAGTGGCAGAAGTCCTACCCTATTCTCTCTTCTGTACAGCCATTGGGTGATCCACACTTATTGACAAAGCAGAGAATAAACAGTAAGGGAAGTAGAAACTTCCAGTTCTTTGGAAAGTTAGTTATGACAAATGATGTTTTTCTGGGACACAGGTGAAAGGATGTCTTTGCTAAAGCAAACACATGAAGGACTGTTTTCCTGAAGT
>JADRCD010238463.1:14610-34140 GCA_019843815.1 Montemys delectorum
GCGTTTCCCTGGAGTCCCAGCAGCTCAGTTGTTAGCCTACCTGTTCCCATGACAGTACATAGATGTGTAGCAGGAAAACTCATAAACACCAGCTCTGATACACAGCCTGGGACATGATGGGTCTCCTGAGGGGCTGCCTGAGGCTGCAGCCATGCTCTGCGTTACAAGTAGCTGTAAGGCAAGGCACCACATCTGGTGCTGCGCTTCCTGTGGCAATGACCTTTGAGGTTTGTGTGTCTGGCACGCATGCAGGCCCACTTGATTGTGTCTCTGCTGGTGCAGTGCTTGGCAGTGGACATCTCAATAAAGTGCAGACGCTGCGGGACTGCTGCTCCCCAGTGTTCCGAATGCAAAGTGGGAGAGCCCATAGCTGTGTGTCCGGCCTGCTGGGCAGGCGGCCATATGCTTATTTGGTCAGCAGGGGGCAGCAGTCGCCGGGGAAAACTCCTACCACAGGCTGGAGCCAAAGGTTCTTGGCTTTCCCTGGTCTTTGGGGGTTTCTTTCACTTAAAGTTGAGCAAATTTCCTCTCCAGTCACAAGAGGCTTTCTTTAACAATCCCTTGACAGCTCTGTGAAAGCCCAGACATGCTCTTCAAGAACGTCTTATGTTCAGTGTGTCTTGTCCTTTCTTGGGTAGATGAGGGTCTAGGAGACTGGTGGTGGGCAGATATCTCAAATGACTCTCCCTGGAGACTCACAGCTTGGATGTACATCCCAGATCCTGGTCCTTCCTGTGATATGTGCACAAAGTTTGTGTTGCTATGTTCAGAGGGCTCAAGCAGCCCAGATGGTTTCGTTTGTCAGAGGCCAAACTCCACTACAACACAGTAAACTCTTCTAAAGTGTGTTTCTTTCTTCTTCCTTTTACAATACCCTCACACTCCACAATGCCCAAGTCTGGAGGACACACCACCCTGTCCAGACTGGCTGTTTCCTGTTGCCTGAAACTACTTGGACCCTATCTTAGCTTGTCCCTTGGCTTCCTAAAAACAGCTCAAGTTGTGTTCTCTGGCTTTCTTAAAATCCACTGTTGACTTCTGCTGTCTCGTTTCCACTCAGCAGCCAGTGTTATCCTTACACATTTTTAGGGCCAGTGAGATGGCTGCAGGGTGTGTTGGGAGGGGAGTGTGAGGGGTGAGTGTGTGTGTGTGTGTGGGGGGGTAAAGGCTTGCTGCCAAGCCTGGCGGGGTTGAATTTGATCTCTAGGATCTGTAAGCTGTCCTCTGGCCTCTCTACAAGTACCTTGTGGCACATGCCTGGTGCTTTCTTTGCTCTCTGTCTGGGACAGTTAGCTTCCTGGACAAGCAGACCCTGCCTGTGCGGCCTCCGGGCTTTTATACAGTCTACCCCGCTTTCCTTCACTCAAAGCTTCATTCCCAACTGGCAGCTGGCAAGATGTAGCTGGCACACTCACCGATGTTTCTCTAATGTGTTGGGGGGGGGGGTCCCTGCTCCAAAAGTGACAGTCCTCTAGGGCTCTGTTCCCATCCTTCTTTCCTGAGTGCCCTCCCTGCTGAACACAATCTTTCTGTGATTGTCACACAGGAAGTCACTTCATGGCTGGACAGGGGAACACATACAAAAGTCTCTTGCTCTCTCCAATAGCTACTATGAAGGTGCAGCCTGACAGCTCCCACTGCCTAAGATACGCATTGCAAACTATAAAGTGCTGGGCAAAAGCCAGAGGTCTCCCTGCCACCAGGATGGACTCCATTCAGAGGTCAGTTCCCCGGCACCTCCTCCAGGTAACTTTGGAGTATGATCACCAACACCCCATCCGAGCCTTTGTGGCTGACACACAGCAGCTTTAAAAAGACACCTGCTGGTGGCCCACAGGACAGAGCTGAGGGTCCTTCAAGGATGGATGGGACTGGTCAACTGTATTAACTGGAGTTGAGTGAGGTAGGGATGGCCGGAGCCTCCAGAACATTCCGGAGCCCTTGCTCCTGCAAGCTCTTCGGCGAGTTCCCACAATAGCATCTGTCACGTTCTGTAAAGGGAGCTAGTGAGGGAGAAGGTCCTTCAAACCTCCCAGCTTACACCTTCTGAGGCCAAGTGTCCCAAAGGGGCATTCTTGGATCTCTCAGGTAGCAGAGGGACAAGCAGGGGGGCCTTTAAATCAGGAGATTCCATTTGGAGTCTGACTATAAACAAATTCCGTATCTGGGAGCCAGTAACAAGAACCTGCGTCAGAAAGGGCTGGGGTGGCTCTGTAGGTAAACAACAGTTTGGAAAATTTGTTGCCAACTTGTGGATCTGAGTTTCATCTTCACATTCTGGGTGTAAGGGCAAGGGCTTGTAAGACCGGTGCTGGGAACAGGGAGACAGGGAGAGTCTCAGCGCTCTATGTTCAGCCTGCCTAGCTTATCTGGCAAGTTCCAGGCCCGGAAGAGACCTAGTTTTATAAAACAAGGTGAAAGGTGCCCGAGGAACCACACTAGAGGTGACCTCCGGACTCCACATGCAGTTACACACATGGACAAGCATCCTAATACACATACACAAACACACACGCATGCACACATGCACTCATTATGAAGTCATGGGAAATGGTCTGTACTGAGGTCACAGTTATTTAGAAGCCTAATGCAAGAGGATGTCTCAAGTCTAAGAGTTCAAGCCTAGCCTAAGTACCATTGATGCTGTCTCAAAAAACCAAACCAAACCAAACCAAACCAAACCAAAAACCTAAAACCAACCAACCAAACAAACAAAAACCCAACAAAAACCAAACCAAATCAACAGAAGTACATAGGTCAGGGTTGCCTGTATGCCCCCACCTAGAAGAATTTTAGAATTCCCCAGATCTGATCTGGTGGGAACAAACACTTGGAGACTTGTAAAGCTAAAATGCAGATGCCAAATTGTGCGATGCCTTGGCCTTGCTCGAGCTTCTGCCTTCGGCGCAGCCATTTGCCAGAGGAGGCCACAGAGGTTCTGAGACACTCATCAGACTGGTGTACAAACTGTAGGACTGAGGCTAGTGTCCGATCTGCCCTGAGCCTGACTCTCCCAGCTGCAGGCTGGGCAGCCCTAGGAGCGCTCAAAAACCCAGCTGAGCCTCCATCTCTTTCTGTGTAAGATGGAATTGATCACAGGACCCACTCTGAGGAGATGCACAGTCTAAATATGCACAGAGAGCACTTTGCATGGTAGCACAGTAAACTCCAGGCAGGTGCCACCTGTGGCTACGATTCTAGAACACCCTGTTTTAAAACTAATGAATAACCAAATGGGTAAATTCGTAATCTAAAGACTATCTCCTCTCCAATGGCAGGAAGCTTCCTTTGCGAGGAATGAGACCCAGAGGCAATGCCTTTTAGGCAGAAATAAGATACCAAAGGGAGTCATTTAGCAGAACTGGGTGTCTCTGTAACATCTACATTCTGAAAGAACCTTTGTAAGGCTGGCCCCACATGGTGACCATGGTCTCTCTAACCTTGTTGACAAAGAGTGAAGGCTTGTGACGACTGGGGAACAGCCCTTCTGCAGCTGACCCCTGCTCCAGTGCGGGATTTCGACAGGCAGCAGGAGCATTGCCATTTCTCATCCTCAGGCAATTCTCTCCAGAGCAATCTGCGGAACTGATCGTTCTCCACTCCTTTCTTGAGAGGTCACAGATGTGAGTCTTACATACAGAGAGAGTGACAAGTGGCTTGAGACCTGGAGAAGCTGGAGCAATAAGAGAGGGGAGCTGGCTTCTTGCTGGAGAGCAGCCAAGTCAGCACAGTTGCCCGGGTGTTGCGGCAAGTATAGAATGTGATAGAACATTCTCTGTTTCCCAGCATGACGTGCCTACACAAAAGGAACTCCAGCCATGCTGGTCCTGTCGGCTGCCGAGTCCCTCTAATGTTATAGCAGCTGCGGAGAGCTAGCTGCTTCCCTGTGAGGTCCTGGACGGAGGTGACACACATCTGGGCTGAGACCCACCCATCCTCTAGGGCCCTTTATCTTGGGCTCTAGGGTGAACCCAGAGGTCAACATCATCTTGATCTGGGGCCTCTCCAAGTTCACCCTCAGCAAGGAAGGGTTCCCATAGCACCCCTAGGGAGAGGGTCACTAAGCTGGGGAAGGAGGTAAGACAGGGCCCCCATCCCTGCCGGGGCATTTATGAAAGGAACGGGAACTGGAAAGAGCTAGGACGCGGTTGTGGGGATAGCCCAGCTGCAAGGAGGAAGCTGCTGCATTTAGATCCGGCTCTCTGCCCAGTATCCACTGCAGGCTTTCCACTGGAGCAGCCTCTGGCTGCCTGCTGGGCTGTGAGGGCTACAGAGCTGGAGATCAAGAGCCTTTGGACAGTAGGCTTGGTTCTTCAGGATGGGAAGTGAGAGGGATAACATCTCTGCATCTACTATGTCACCTCTCTACCTTCCTGAGATTGTGGCAACGGGGACAGGGAATCCTCCGCTAAGGAGCACTGGGAATGTGGCCGCTACCGCCACCCAGCTATCTGGAAGACTCCTCTTTGTAGCCACAGAACTCATCTTTGTCCTTCAGTGAAGATGCTGCTGCCTGCATGGTGCCCTTCCCCTCGCCTGCTAGCTTCCCAGGGCTCCTCTGACAAACAGCCATAAATGTGCTTCCTTAAGTGACAGAAATTGAGGCCCTGGGCTCTGGAATTCAGATGTCTGAGATCAAGGTACTGGAGCCACTTTCTGTTTGAAGGCTCCCAGGGAACATCCTCTTCTCTCTGCCAGCTTCCACTGGCTCCTGGCCATTCTCGCTGTCGCTGTGACTCTTTTATTTTCTGACTCCGGATCCACACAGCCCTCTCACCTCGGGATTCTGAAGCTGCATGGGGGTGGGCGGTGGGGAGGCCAAGTTCAAAGCCTTTGGCCTTCCACCTAGGGACTTCTCATGGGTAGAACTGCTATCTGCTCAGAATGTAGTCCCCTAAACCCCCAGGGCACACTACTGTTCCATATCCAAGCAGAGTTCTTGTGGAAAGATGGGAGGGCAGCAGGGTCTGGTGGCGGAACCTGGGTGTGGGGCACATGGCCGTGATCCAGCAGGTGGGAGCTGGGGTAGGATGCTTTCAAGTTCTAGGTCAGCCTAGTCTCTGGAACTAGACTTTGTCCCAAACACGACAGCAAAAACAAAATTTAAAAACCAGCACTGAACTGGAAGCCATGAGAAGTAGTAGCAGGCAAGAATATAATATTCTGCCTACAAAATGTCTTTGATTTTCCTAATTGCCCGGGGAGGAAAGATTAAAATCACCAGTGCATGTTTCCATTGATGTACCTATGACCTTCTGAAGGTCACTGTCACCAAATATAACATGATGAGGGGGATACCTGGCAGTCCCTTGCCAAAGTGTGCCCCTGAGCAATTACACCATGCAACAGATCTGGTATAAGAGGGTTTACTGGGGAAAGGAAGAGTAAGGACCTGGGGAAGGGGTAAAGGTAGACAAGTGGGCATGTAGACAGGCAGACAGACAGACAGACAGACAGACAGACAGACAGACAGACAGACAGACAGACAGACAGACAGGGACACAGCCATGAGATCAGAGAAAGGGGGGCACAACAGAGAAGGACAGAAATGGGAAGAGAGAGAGGCTGGCTGGGAACGTGGTGGGAAAAGAGAGAGTTGAGTGGCTGGCAGTCCTTTTATATACAGCCCACCTGGTGCACCTGGAGGAGGCAGGCGATGATGTAGCCATCGCTAGGTCCCTAGAGGAATTGCTTGAAGCTAACAATTACCCCCATGGACTCACCCTATTTCTTTCCTTAACCTCTTTCCTCCCCAGGTTGCAACAGTTTCCTTTTATCCATCCAAGTCTGGCCCTGTGGGGTCCCCTCACCCAGGAAGCTCGTTAGATAGCATCGAAAGCACTGGCTGGCAGGGAAACCACCATTGGGGTCAGGGAGATAGGAAAGGCACACCTACGGCTAGTCTCCCAGCCAGAGAAACCCTAGAAATGGCATCACACACAGACTCTGCCCTCTCACCTTGATGACATCAGCACACACAAGAGCCTTTCCCGGCTGATGCTGTCCACGCTGTGTCAAGCCTGGGCACTGTCTCCTTGAGGTAGGGTGTCCTCTTTGTGTCTGCATGTGAGACCTGTGCTGTGTCATAAGGATCCATTCAGCCAGTGGTCAGCAGGAGATGAACTGGATTTTTAGGGTCTGTAAGCTGGCTCAGATATAGCGCCTCAGGGCTAGGAGGAGTGTGCGCTCATGACAGTTCATCTGCTGCTAAATCTCTTCAGTTAAAGTACCCTCCTCTCCACTGCATACCTCTACTGACAAGATGCTCACTTCCTTGAAGGACAGCTTGTCTTCCAGCTCAGCAGCCCCAGGGTGGACAGGGCTTCTCAGGCATCAATCGTCCTGATTCGCTCATGGACCCACACGAAGCAAGCTCCAAATCACACCCTTGCCCAAGAAAGGCTTAACACGACGTCTTTGTTGGTCCATGAGTGCTATCTTTGATTTAAGAGTTAATCTGAAAAAAAAAAAAAAATCAACTAGATACTCCCTTGCCACTGGTAACTGTGTTTGGTGCTTGGGGCTCCAGTGCCGAATGAGTGCCATTCCCGCGGAACTGAACAACCAAATATAGAAGGCAGAAGCTGACGGTAGAGAGGAATGATGGAACAGCCAGCTCACCGCGCAGCTAGCGTGTTCGAGTTTACTCAAGCTTTTCTCTAGACTCAAAACTTTTTGTGCCCCCAGAACACTCTGCACCTACAAAGTAGCCGCTGCCCACTTCACTCCTTGATCTACACTCTGCCAGTAGTAACTGACATTTCAGAGAAAAGGAATCAATCTTTTCAGTGGAATTAAGGTTTGAGTATGAAACCTCTTCAAAGGCTCCCATGTCAAAAGCTTGGGCTCCCACCTGGTGGCACTATTGAGACGCGGTTGCCCTGTGAGGGACTACGCTTCCTCATGGGTTCCTAGTCGGACAGACCTCTAGGAGGTGGGTGGGGCCTAGCTGGAGGAAGCGCGCTATTGGCTGTACTCCTCCTTGTCCTCAGCGTCCACAACCTCCCTGGGTATGCAGCCTCCTCACGCACAACTCCTTTGCCAAGATCTTATATTCTGCCTCAACTCAGGCCCAAGGCAATGAATGAAGCCAACCAAACACCGCTGTAAACCACGAACCAAAACCCATCTTTTTTTTTTTTTTTTTTTTATATAGGTGCCAGGAATCCAAACCAGGTCTCCAAGCTTCTACATCAGGTGTTTTATCAACAACGGCCACCCAGCCTCTGCCATTTGAGCCTATTCATAAAGCAGAGTTCCCAGGGCCCATCTCCTAATCTACTGAACTGATGATTTCAGTTCCACAAGAACCCTGGAGGGATGAGGCATTAAGCTGATTTCTCTAGCATATTCTGTTAAGCAAAGCAAAGGCAACACAGTGTATATATACACTTTATATATTGTACCTTATGATACAGTTTGGGGTCCAGCTGACCCCCAGGCTGGCCTATGCTGAGCAGAATATAAACATGCACCAGGATTTTCTCCAAAGAGCTGCTCAGCCATAGCCCTGCCCAGAGACTACCACAGCGCTTTACAAGAAACCCATCTAACAGCTGGTGAGATGGCTCAGACGTACAGGCACTTGCTGCTCCAGCCTGAATGACCTGAATTTATTTCCCAGAAGCCACTTGGTGGAAAGAGAGAACCTACAGCATGATGTTGTCCTCAAAGGACATCTGCCTATCAACTGTCTCCACCCTCAACCTGATATTGTGCCTGTCTGTAATCATGATGGCTGAGGGATACCATTTCAGAAGATCGTGTGATCCTCCTCACCTTTGTCTTTCAAGGTGTTCCCTTGCCTTGTAAGAACGAACCAAACTGAAGCCATTTTGAGTAAAACTTCCATTTTGAGTAGGGGGTCAAATAAAGTCTAGGTTCCCGAGACCTCCCTGGGTAACTGATAACCTGCTTGGCAGAGAGAGACGTGTTAATGGGTTACTGACATCCTGGTTGGCAAGTTGAGATATGAAAGCTAAGTATGTGTCCCTGCCACAGTTGAATAAACCAACCAGTGAGGACAGGGTAAATGGGGACAGGTCAGGGTAAATGGGGAACACACAGGGAAGTGACCCTAGGGGAGTACCCTACCCCTGAATTCTGACTCGTGGGACAACGTAACTGTAAATTCACACAAATGTTTATGGTTTTCAAGCTTAAGTGCTCTGTAACATTCTGGCTCTGGGGTTGGTGTGTGTGTGTGTGTGTGTGTGTGTGTGTGTGTGTGTGTGTGTGTGGAGGGGGTAGCTTCACAATTCGGCTTCTGGGTCCTCTCTCTGTCCCTGACTGATCAGTACAGGCCCAATTACAATACATTCTTGCTTTCTGAATTGATTTGGTGTTTGAACTGTGTTGGATCTCAGAGGACCCTACAGCCACTTTACCCCATGAGTCCACATTTCCTATACTGTGGCTGTGCACTCCCAGAGCAGTGCCATCCTCAAGCAAAATTTAATCTCTGCCTGGATTCTTCTCTGCTGTATTTTTCTGCTTAGTGGTTGAATGAGCTAAAAAAGCCTTGCTATTTTCAGTTGTATTAGCTGTGTGGTTTGGGGAACTTACCCAACTTCCCAGAATCTTCCTCTTCTTATGTGTAAAATAGACTTGCCCTTGGGCGCCTGGGGCATGGGCTAAGAGGCGATGTCTTGGTCCACCCCAGCTGCTCTAACAAACACTTAACACTTGGCAGCTTGTGTGTGGCAGAGATGGGCTTCTCACTGTCCTGAAGGCTGGAAACTCAAGGTCAGGATTCGGCAGACTAGGAGTCGGCTGTGATAGTATTTGGGAGGGGGGAGTCTCCATGCCCCATTTGCTCCCGAATAACTGCGGGGCATTTCTATGCATTCTGTAGCCCGGTTTAGCTCCCAAATAATTAACATGGATACCTAACAGATTTATTAACAAGCTGGCAGCAGTAAGCTAGACAGGTTCTGAGCTATTATTCTAACCCTCTAAGGCTGCCTATTTCCCAACCACATGGCTCTTGACCTGCATCTGAGTCCCACCCTGGCTCTCTCTGGCCCATGTATGTCCTCATGGCTGCTCTCTCGTTGTGACCTCATGGCGACTCCCCCTGGTCCCTTTACATGGTCTCTCCACACCTTCTCCTCTCCCACTTATTTTTCTCTTTGGTCTCTTTAGGACTCCCTCACTGGGCTTGGCTGTCCCCCCTCCCTCCGCCCTTTCCTGATCAGCCTATGGCTGATCAGCTCTTTATTAACCGATCAGAAATGACGGATTTTTTTTTTTTTTTTTTTTTTGCACAGCAGTGAGACCTGAGATGCTTGACCATGCCAATGTCTGGGCTGTAAACAGACGTCTGGGCATAGGCATCACCATCTGAATACACATAGGGCACAAGACCCTCCCTCAGCAGTCGGCTGAGGTCTCTGCTTCCATGTGGGGAAGGGAAAAACAGGCTCTTCAGAATCTTTTAAATTGTATTTATTTATGTGTTTGTTTGTTTGTTTATTGTGTGTGCGAGTGTACTCACATGGTGCATGTATGGAGGTCAGAGCACAACTTTTGGGATTCGGTTCTCTCCTATTACCACTTGGATCCTGCAGATCAAATTCAGGTTGTCGGACTTGGCAGCAAGTGCCATTATGCAATGAGCCGTCTTGCCAACCCTGTTTTGTTATATTGCGTTGTATATATGTGCTCCAGCGTGCATTTTTGTGTGTAAGTACATGTATATATGTGTGCATATGTGAGGGGGGAGGCCAGAAGTCTACTCTGTGTGTCTTTTTATTGATTTCTACTTTATTATTGCTTTATGTGTATGGGTAGTTCGCCTACATGCATGTCTATGTACCATGTGCATGCCTGGTACCCATGGTGGTCAGAAGAAGGCATCAGAGCCTTTGGAACTGGAGTCACAGATGATTGTGAGCCACTATATGTGTACTGGGACTCCAACCCAGGTCCTCTAGAAGAACAGCCGGTGCTCAACCACTGAAACATCTCTCCAGTCCTTTGCTTTCTTAGTTTTTGAGGTAGGATTCCTCACTGAACCCAGAACTCATTTAGCTTCTGGATAGCTAGTAAGCCAGCCCCACAGAGCCTCCTGTGTCAGCCTCTCCAGGGCTGGGATTCTAGGTGTGTGGCACCACGCCAGACATTTAGATCTGTATCTATATCTGTATCTGTACCTATATCTATGTGCCAGGAACCAAACTCGTGTCTCCTGCCTCCACATTAAATGTTTTATCAGCAGCCATCTTCCCAGCATCCGTCCTTTGAGCCTATTTAGCAAGCAGGTCTCCGGGGACTGCCAGCCCCATCTCTTAATTTACTGAACTGCTGATTAGACTCCACCAGGAACTCTGGAGGGACGGGACATTCGGATCATAATGGATAGCAGCACAAAGCCTCTTGAGACATGGTGGGTGTGCAGAAGAAGAGGCAGCTTTGGAAATTAGCCTGTCCAGCCCCAGCGCTGCCGCGCTGGTCGAGTCTCCAAGCCCGTGATTCTGGGGATCCCCAGCCAGCTCAACCAGCCAGCCATGTCCACCTCTGCTCTTCTTCCTGACCATTCTCTCTCCTGTGTCCCCACTCACTGCCTCCTGTCCTGAGACACTGTGCGCCTGGGTGCTTAGGTCACCCCCCCACCCCTCCCACTGTCCATGTGTAGTGAGACACCGCAAAAGCCACTTGGCTTGGCAGCTTCTCCCAGTTGAGTGCCTTCCTCCCAATTCCCAATTCAGTTTTGATGGGAGCAGATGCAGGGGACCAGGAAGCTCCAATAAGCTTAGGAAAGGGAAACTGGGTCCGGTTCATCTTGTGGGGGGAGGGATACAGAGAGGGTGCAAAGGGTGATGACAGAGGTGTCCTGGCTGGGTTACCAGGGGACCTCAGAAACCAGTGACAGGGTGTACTGAAGAGGGTGCTAAGGAAGGAGGGTCCCTCTCCAGCCCCCCTTCCTTGGTGAGCTACTAGATCTCTGTAGTTGAGGCCCTATGGGAAGAAGAACCAGAAAGAGGTGTAAGGCCAGTCCCCTGGTCGTCTCTGTCCATCTGTCTTCACTTTTTAAAATGTGTGTATGTGATGCTGGATATGCACGCCAGGCAAGCCCTCGGCCTCTTCTGTGCTGACAGAGTCAGAGATCAGTGAGCTCCTGTGGTACCTCTCTGTATCTCAATGGATGGCTCCCAGCACATTCCTAGGATTAGTCCTAGCCTCGAGTGGGGAACCCACAAGAATTCCCTGCCTGCAAGGATCGCATGGCCTCTGAGAGAAAGGGATGTGACGCAATTTCCTAGGTCCGTTTCACTAGCAGGAGAATCCTGGGTTCTGATTCCTGCTGGAGCAAAAGTCAGGGTGGTTGTTTGTGAGCCAGGATGGGTAGTTGGGGAGGGGTCCAAGTGGGATGCCACTTAGACTAACGGAGAAGCCAGGTGGAGCTCCTGCTGAGGAGGCAGGAACAGGGAAAGCCGGGCTATCCTGGAGCCAGAAGTTGTGCCCAGAGCTGCCATTTGTTCCAAAAGGCTGAGCAAGCCCTCACTTTCTAGCTGAACACTGTGACCTGACCTGTATTGTATAAAGCACCCTCTACTCCAAGTGTGCAGCTGTAGCAGAGAGAAAAGGGCAGGAGACAAACTAGGCCACCTCGGTGGTTCAGGGACTGCTAGAGTCCCATCCGTGTCTCTGAGAGCCGGACACGAGCCAGCCCACCTCCACAAAGGTACCAGCATATAAATATGTCAACCCATATTACAGCGGTGTTTCAGCGGTGGCCAGAGGGACAGCTTTGGGAGGCCAAGTCTGTATTGGCGGTCCCCTGTGTTCCTTGTGGTTCCACACTGGGATGCCCCCCCCCATCTTCCTTCCTACTTTTATCTCAGGGTCTAAGTGGAGAGCTCTGAGGACCTCAAAGAAACCTGGGTCAGCTCAACCCTGGCCCTGACCACTGCCCCAGATGTCTCCACGTGTGCCTGTGTGCTCACATGCACCGGTGCCTACTCCGATGGCCAGCACTCCCATGCACTCTGCCTCTGGCCATTGAGACAAGCCTAGCCACATCTGCACAGGGTTGCTCTGGGTTTCCCCCAAGGCCTTGTCCTGCTTACTCTACCTGGGTGCTGCGCTACAGCCTGCTCATCCATGCCCAGCATAGGGGAGGAAGCTCCAGTCCCCCCTCCCACCTGCAGTACTAAAGAGAACTTCTCTCAGGGCCATCTCCGATCCTTCAGGGCTGCCATGTTGTTTTGTCTGCAGGCTCACCGTCTACCTTAGCTTCAGACTTACAAAGAGATCTGTTCCTCCTTTCCCACAGGATTGAGCTGAGTGGCTGACCCTCATTTCTGAGGATGCATGGCCCAAAGTGGCCCGCCCAGGGTCCTTCTGGCCATTGGGATGTATTTGTCCAGGGGTCCAGGAATCTGAGAGTGATTTGGGGTTTGGGGTCCTGGTTCTATTGCTTCTGTCTGTGTGACCCTACAGAAACACTTAACTTCCCCCAGTCTCACACTCTTCGACCATGGGGGGTGGGGAAGGGGTGATGGGACAGTGCATTCCTTGCAGGGCTGCTGCAAATGGCATCCCACAAAGGTCTCCGCAAGCATGCTCCTGAAACCTTAGCAAGGCTAATAGTGCAGCTGAGTTTGGGCCCTTGGGGGGAGTGATGGGGAAGAAGGAGCCCGAATCTGCTGGTCTTGCTGTATGCACACTTTGAACTTCCTGGGAGTCCTGCTAGCACTGGGAGGAAAGCCTGAGCCGACCACTATTTTAGCAGGAAGGGAAGCAGTGCTCAGAGACAAGCAAGGAAGGGCTCACTTTTGTTATTATTTGTGACAGTTCATCTTGCCAACTTGAAGGGAACCTAAAATAATCTAGGAAATAAACCCATGGGTATGCCAGTTTGTGAGTTTGTAGATTAGCCCGATGGTCTGGAGTCCCAGGCTGAAGAAAAAGAAGAGAGCCAGCAGAACATGGCCATTGATGTCTTTCCTTCAGGATCAGTGGATACAGTGTGATACAATGTGTCCTGCTCCTGCAAAGCCTGCCACCGGTGATGGTGATAGACCGCACCCTCTGAGAGAGCCAAAAGAAACCGCTCTTTCCTTAAGTTTCTCTTATCAGGTATTTTTATCACAGCAAAGTCAAAACAATTGATAGAGTGTCATTTGAGTCCTTTGATCTAGCTATTCCTGAAGGCCTATTCAGGTACATAAAGTAATCACCTGAGGACTCGACCCTTCCCTTCCGCTCTTTAGAAGGCAGTTTCTGTGTCTTTAAGATGGACGATCCATCACCCCCCCCCCATCTCCTTGTGGGAAACGTGCAAAGATTGAACTAGGTGACCCACTTGAAAAGCAGGCAGGAGATATCAGGGCATTGTCCTTCGATCTATCTCACTTTTTCTACTACCCCCATTGCCCTCAAAAAAAAAAAAAATCTTGCCAAACCAACACCCTACCAGGCCTGGGTCCTCCCTACAGGTGGTGTCCAATTGGCCTTTATTGTTTCTCCAGCATTTTCCAGAAGAATGGTGTCATCCCAGGACCATAGAGGATGGGGGAGTAAAAAATAACACAAACAAACTGAACAGAAACTCAGGAGGGCCGCGAGAAGGGCTGAGATGGGGCTTTGGGGTGGAGAGGTGGGGGACCCAAGCAGTCAGTGCCACTTAGCTTTCAGCCACCAGAGTGGAGAATTCTGCAAAAGAAAAATGACACAGTATTATCACCAACAATCGTCCAAGTATCTGCTGTGCACCAGCTGTCTTAAACCCTTCTCATACAATATCTCCTTGGGCTTCAACTGCCACCGAGTTATTTATCACCAGGCCTGGTCTGCGGATGAGGGGACAGAGGCTCTGAACCCGACAGTTTCTTCAAACGGCTGCTGTTTGATCCCAGAGGCCAGGGGAGACATAGAATTTGCCATTCATTGTCTCTGAGAACCCCCTGAGGTTCTGGCTCACCAGTTCCCATCACCTCTAGAAATGCACCATTGTGGCATGAGACTCTTGAGAGATTTAGGCCCTTCCTGGAAAAGTTCCTAGGATGCTTCTGTCTCTTCTGCATCCATGGAGGGAGGCAGAGCCAATTCCCTGAGTGTAATCAGACGTGGATGAAAGACCAGTGTCACGAAGCAGCTTTGAAAGGCCACCAGAGGATCCTGGGAGCCCTCTGAAGTCAGCTCTGCCTGCCCGGTCTGTGTACAGGACATTGGTGTATGTCACACCTCGTGTGTCATCCTGTACTGAGGTTACATAAATGTTAACCCCAGGGAGGCTGGGAGAAGGGCAAAGGGACTCTTGCTGCTACTGTCACATTGTGCAAATATAAATAACACTTTAAAAATTCAGGTTGACCACAGCAAGATTAGGCATACCATGCAGCTGTCCCAGTCCTGGCTCTGTAAGGGGACAAAGCCTGGGACCTAGGAGACAGACACCACACCTCCTGTCCTTAAGACCGTGCCCCTGGATGTGGGAGTCTGCCCTGGGACTCAAGGTGGGAGACATTGAGGATCCATACAGGTGAAGAAAGCCCTGAAACTTCAAAAGGCCCTGGGACTTAATGGTGAGAAGCATTGATGGGGACTCGGATACTCAAAGAGTCTCCCCTAGGTCACGGGTCAATGGACCTGCCTTCTCAGCCATGACCCCTCAGAGCTTGCAGGACTGGAGGGAGGGGCAGTTCTCAGGATCTGTCTTTATCCTGTTGTTAGAATTCTCATTGCCACTGTCTTGTGTTGTCCACAGTGACAGTCAGAGAGGCATTCACCAAACGTCTACATGGGAAGAATACCGGGAATGTTACTTCATGGAATTCTTACAACCACCACACTCTTGCCTGCATTTTACCGATGGGAAACTGAGGCCCTAGAGTTTATCTTTAACATGGTCACACTTGCTCTCAGAGTCCTTCTTTCCTGGAGAGTGACAGAGGTCCTGGCTCGAATATCACCACTGCTGGCTCTATCGCATTAGCCCATTTTGATGGCTTCGCAGCCTCAGCACAGCACACCACGATGTGATCTTATGTAATCTCGTTTATCTTCTTGATTATTTTTGTTGGTCCCCGCCTCCACCCTCGCCCCATCTCCCTGGTCTATCCCTTTCCCAGTGGCCTTCAGGTGGCAATAGTTGGACATTGAATGAATGGAAGGAGAGAGGAGCAAAGGGTGGTACACAGGTGATTCCCATTTTACAGATAGGAAAACAGAGGCTGAAGCAGTCAGGGTCAGATAAAGAGTAAGCGGCAGGGCTGTTATTTGTCCTCTGGCCTCATAAAGCTCCTGTGTGAGCCCTACTGACCAAGCCAGCAGCCCAGATCCTGTGAAGAAACAAAATTCCCCAGTGTTGCTCACAGGATATCAGAGGGGAGCACGGCTTTACAGTCACACTAGGGCTTGTGGGCTCCTGACTACTACTCAGCAAGATTCCTCTCATCTCCTGTCCGTGAGCCGGGATCAGAAGAGAGCTACCTAGGATTGGGTGAGGTCTAGACAAGGTGGGCTCCAGTCAGTGTTGGAGGACCAGGGGAATTGATGAGGGCTCACCAGAGTGGGAACTTGGGCTTTTGGGAGCCTGCTGGTATGCTTTGGGTTTGTGAGGTTTCCAAAAGCTCAATATATCAGGGCCCAGGATCTTCTGGGAGTTAGCTAGGATGTCCTTGAGGCCACTGAGCCTGGCTTTTAGCAGGGATCACAGGATTCTAATTTTATCCCCTCCTAGAACCCTGGTCAGGGCGCTGTAGACAAACTGAAAGCAGGGCCAGGCAACGCTGTTAGGAACTGTAATCAACTAACAGCTTTCCGGGCAAAGGTCTCCTCTAAAACAAACCTCCCACCCCAAAGAAAAGCAAATGACGAATACAGAGACCTTGGAAGTCTAAGTCAACAGATTTGTCAGCTGGGTCCCAGAAGCAAACCGGGTGTAGGATGGGAGAGGTGGGATCTGTGCTCTGCCATCCTCTTGGTTCCCTGGACCAGATGGCCTCATCCCTCCTGTCCCAGCCGGGCCATTCTGTTCTTTCTCTTAGGAAACTGAAATTAGGAAAGGGTCTAATTTCCTGGTCTAACTTGGCATTTGGAACAAGCAGAGGGGAGGTGGGGGGGATGGGGACCAATAGCTCCTCTCCTTGTGAGTTTAGCTAGATGCTCCTGCCTCAGTTTCCTTATCTTCAAAGTGGAGGCCAGGAGACTAGCTGCCTCTTGGGGCTGTTCATCCCTGATAGTACCATGGCTCCCCATCACAGGCCTGGTGCAGAGAAAGCTCTCAGCCTCTGGAAGCTGCTGTCATCAAATCGTTTCTATACCTCAAGCTGCTCAACCAATCCACAGATGCCTGACTGCTCCCCGGCACAGCAAAAGGGGTCTGTCACCTTCATCTGTCAGTGTCACTCCCATTGCTAGTGTGGGTCATCATCTATCCTCACCAAGGCATCCTCCTGTGACCTCACAGCTACTCTGGCCTGTGGCTGGTTCCATTATTACTGGCTAGGTAGCCATGGGCCATTGTGCTGCCTCTCGTTGTGAAATGGGGATAATGCCAGCTCATGCAGCCTTCCCGAAGAGCAGCCGAGGAAGCACACAATGGTGCTTTTGGCACATAGGAGGAGGCGGCTATTGGTAGCCCTCATAGCACCATCTCCCTTGGACCTCCACAGCACAACTGGCAGAGAAGCTGTGGTATAACAACCTCCTACAGCAGTTCCCCAAACCAAGGCCAAGCAGGACGGAGTCAGGCCATCTAGGCAACCCCAAACACCCAACAGCCAACCTGGTGTAAGCTCCTGACACGATCCGAGTTAGAACCCCACCTCAGCCTCCTCATCTTGTAAAATGGGGATGGCTAGAAGGTCACGAGAAAGACTTCCGTGGGACGCAGATGAGAGGCACCTGGCACGCAGAATGAGTACAACCAAGCCAGTTATGGATGAGGAACGAAGGACATGGTTCCTTTAGGAAAATCTAGAACGTTCTTTCTCCTGTAAGGCATGTAGGAACAGCACAACTCCCAGCCGCCCTTGTGAGGACACTTTCTGATGTCTTCCTTGTCCAATCAGAAAGAGAGGGAGACACAAGGGAGAATGGCAGGAGGGAGACAGCGGAGGTGGGGCCATTCTGCTCTTTCCCTTAGGAAACTGAAATTAGCCTAATTAGGGCTGCCCCAGTCTTGGGTGCTGTGGGGATGGGACAAATTTAGAAGCTCTTGACAGGTGAGGCCAGCAAAGGCCGATAGCCCCGAGTGAAATTGAGACTCAGGGAGTCAGTGTCTGAAAGGCCTGCCTTCCTGTTCTGATGACCATAGCAAGGGCCGGCTCCTGGTTTATCACCTCACCTCGCCTCAAAATAGCTCCAGGGCTCAGTTTCTTATAGATGGGTGCCGCAAACAGGATCACTTTCTCCTGCTGCAGAACCAAGAGGCAGGGTCACTTGGGGTCAAGCTGGGCAGCCTCAAGGAGGTGGCATCAGCAGTCCTGGGGACTCGCTCTCGGCTGGACCGTTCCAGCTACCTTATCCCATTTTGTCCTCACAGGCTCTGATCCTCGTGATATAAATGGGGAGACTGAGGCTGGATCTCAGCTGTGAGGAGGCTAACGGAGGCTTGTCTGGAGGCTGGCTGTGTTTCTGATCAAAGACAGATCGGAACAGCCCTGCCTCTGACTCCAGCTGCAGCCTTAACAGGGGAAGGAGAGGGCTCAGTGGAGAGAGGACGTCTTGTTCCGCCCTGACCGCTGCTCCATTTTTCAAGAGGCCGGTTACATAAGTAGCTCCGTGTTCTCTCCCTACTCCATCTTATCTAGCGCAGCATAAGGCCAGAGCTAGCGGAAGTCCGCTCGGGAATAGAGGAGCAGATTGCTAAGTACGGAAACATTTATAACTCCAAATGCTCAGCTCGGCTTCGGGGAGGAAGCATGTGCGAAGGAGACCCAGGTCGCATCCCACCAAGGGCATGCCCTGGCCCTCAACATCCTCTGGACCTCAGTTTACACACTTCTCAGTGAGGACTTTGGCCCTTGTCTCCTGGCCTCCGGGGCTGCTGTGAGGGGGCAGTGAGACAGGACCAGACACTATCCACCTAAGTGCTGTGGGCTAGCCCTCATGGATACCCTCACTATCAAGTCTCACAGGAGCAGACAGGTGGGGATTAGAGTGAGGCAGGGGTTTCCTGTCCTTCCTGCCCCCTCTCCTCCACCTCAACATTCCATTTCTGTGCAGATTAGGATGTAATTCCTGTTAAACGGAGGAGCAGGGTGACTTACAAAGCCATAGCAACTTTGTGGATGAGGGAATGGATGCTCAGAAGGTGGGAAGGGCCAGGCTGTTTTGGGGGTTGGTGTCTATGCACAGTGAGGTTCTGATTCTCGCCACCTGTGATACTTGACCATCACTTCCCCCCACCCCCAAGCAGGCTGCTATGGACCTTGCTAGAAGGAAAGCAGGAAGGTGTCATCCCTACAATGACAATAATGACGTTTTCAACCAAAGGAGTAAAACCCAGAACGCAGGTGCCGGAGCTGCAGTTGGCACAAAGCACAGGGAAGCAGAACCATCACTGGGCCTGGGTCACACGTGGCAGGATGCCCAACTGTGAGACCTGTGGTGTGCAGATCCAGCTAAGACTCAGTGAGCAAAGAAGCAAGCTCCTATGCTTCCCAAGGCTCAGTTTCCCTGTCTGCACAGAGAGCGAAGCTACGCGGCGAGTGAAGCTCTATGAGGGTCTGAGATGGATTAGGGAGACCTAGCGCCCCAGCACACGGGAAGCGGGCTGGATGCTAACCTCACCCCTGTCTGCTGTGCATTCCTTGTGTATTGAGTGTGGAAAAGCCAGGCTGGGGACACATTCTGTAGAGAAATAGATAGCACAGGGTCCTGGTGGGACCTCCAAGCTCAGCCCTCCTGAGGGATCCCTGGTACCACATAACCTTCTATGTTTTGTGGCTTCACTTGTAAAGGGGAGAGCAACAGCCCTTGTTTTCTAGAATTACTGAGAAGTCCCAGTTATGTGTGGGTCCCTGGTTCATCAGCACTACCATGTAACTTGTTAAAATTGTAGGTACTTGGACCCCACTCAGGAAGCAAACATTTCTGGGTGGGAACCAGAGGGACCAGCTCAGCCTGAGATCCATGGCTGAGAAGCGGAGGAGACCATGCCATTGGTGTGTCTGTGTATGATCTTCATGGCCACAGCTGAGCCATTCCCCCCCCCCCCCCCCCTCTCTCTCTCTCTCTCTCTCTCTCTCTCTCTCTCTCTCTCTCTCTCTCTCTCTCTCCTTTTCTGCTTCCCCTCCCTCTCCCTGCTGGGTCCCAGCCTTTTAGGGTGGCCATTAGCCATTGATCACATCTATAAATGTCTTTAAACTTCCCGGAAGTAGCTAGCTGCCCCAGATAACCAAGTCTGAAGGAGTGTTGCTATAATGGTGTCTTTCCTCTCTCTTCCTGCAATTGGGTTCTTAAAGAACCAGGAAGCATCATCCTCCTTGGAGAGACAAGAAGAGCGGGGTGGGGAGGGGTGGGGGGGGAGGGAGAGCTGCCATTGCTGGCTCTGCACTCCTAGAGCACCTGTGGCTA
>JADRCD010238464.1:0-14564 GCA_019843815.1 Montemys delectorum
AAGGCCTCCTGTGACAGAGAAGTGGGCATCTGGGAAAGTCAGGAGGGTTTTGTCTGAGAAACTGTCTGAAGATGATAGAGAAAGATGCTATGTATTGCTCTAATCCTTGGCTGGAGGGCATCCTCCATTCTTCCCAATACCTCTATCCATATCCCTCCACCCCGCCACACACTTGCATAATCATATGCTCATACTTGTGCCTTGAAGGGTTGGTTAGAACTCCTGACCAGCTGTGGGAGTCTCTGGGGCCTGGGCCTGACACTACCTCTCCAGATCCATGATTTCTTCAGGGGAAGATATCAGAGGGTACACTAGTCATTTCCACCCTCAGCTTAACTAGGGTGTATCTACGTGTGTACAGGTATGCGTTCACATACTCACAAATTCCCACCTACATGCTTTAGCACCCTATTCTAGCATCAGGCTCCAGCTCTGAAGTGAAGGAGGAGCCTGTAGGCCTGAGCCCCAGACCCTGCAGCTCCTCTCCCATGGCCTTACCTTGGTCAGGTGCAGTTTCCCACCAGAGCCTCTGGTGCAGATGATGAGATGCTTGGAGAACAGGAAACACTGGCGCTCACCCTCTTTCTTAATGGACAGAGATCCCAGGCGGCTCCTAGACATCTTGCTCTTTTCTGACAAGGGCACCTGGATGAGGGAACCTGTAAGAAAAGGAGGTATCGGTGAGGAGACTCTGAGCCTAGCTTCAGATGGCACAGGTGGCATAGATAGCACTACCTCTGGCCCAGCCTTGGAGGTGGAGATAAAGCCACACATGGTTGTGGAACAAGGTAGTCCAAATATACTGGTCACTCTTTTCAGCTTAGCCTCAGAGCTAGGGGATGGGGAAAATGAGGGCTCTCTTTATACAGGGTCTCACAGCCAGCCATGGCAAGCAAAGGGGCCCTAAAGGAAATGGGGAGCTAGGCTGAAGTCTGGAAATGGCACTGAGTAATGAAGCTGGAGAAATGGGGGGCTGGAGGCAGGCTCTGGCGTCTTAGCATGATGTATTCTCATAGCTGTGGCCTCAGCGGATATCATCAATTAATGTTGGCTTCAGAGCCTAGACTGTGCATGTTGTGATCCTCAGTGTAATACGGTAGAAAGCCATTGCTGGATAGAGTAGCTGGCTGTCTCTACTCTGGATGTCCCACATAATACCTGCTCTATAGGTTCCTTTCCTGTGGCCCTCACTATCCTCAGGGGTCCTCAGCACGGTTTGCATTAGGCTCACCTCCCCGCTCCTCTCCTCTGTCTTCATCTCTCTGTCCCAGAGCCAGTGTCATTCCAGAGCCCACTGCCCACCCTCTCTCGGAAAGCCTCTCTCCTCTGACTTCCCTGCCATGCTCTATGTCTGCTGCAACTGCGATGTCCATTTGTGACAGGTCTTCTTCTGCAAGGTGGGGCTGGTTCTATTCTCTGGGGTCCTTGGAGCCCCATGGGGTCATGGTGCACACAGGGCAAGGGTCAGTGCTGGCTGTGAGGCTCAACAGTGGGAAGGGCTGGGAGGGGCTCCAGGTCCTGCTCCAGGTCCTGCTCCAGTACAGACGAGGAAGTGTGTTTTCTGGGTGACATGGCAGCTTCCTGGTCTTTGAGGGGACCGTCTACTCTAGGAGGGGCTTTTTTTCCCCCAGGCCTTCAGAGAAGTAGAAAGAGGCTTCATGGGAATGCTTCTGGCATAGATCATGTCTCGTGGAAATCGGGGAGACACGGAGACTGGGAGCTGCCCCTGGGCTTCCTGTGTCACAGGTAGACCCTCCTGGGGCCAAACGCAGTTAATATCCATGGGACATAACGCATATCAGTTCCTCCCCAGAGGCCAGATTCTGATATATAGATAAATCAGTAGAAGCCTCGCACAGAGCTATTTACTAGTTAGAGAACTCCAGACCTGGATGGAGGAGATGCTGCAAGATTATTTGGGGGCAGAGATCCATCTGGGGCAAACGAGTGAGTACTGAGTTTCCCATAGAACGTGGCAGCAGTATAAGGTGATCTTCAAATGCATCACATCTTTGATGTCTCTGAGCCATCAGGAGCTCAACAGGGCCGTGCCATCCAGACCCATTCTCAGGGTAAGCAGGAGCCAGAAGCGGTAAGACCCACTTTGATGAGAACCACCGAGCCCAGGCACCCCTCCCAATACTTCTGGTAAATTTTATTCTCAGGCCAGTCACTACCTGTCCCCCTTCTGTCCCTTACTTTCTCCACCAAAGGGCGGGTCAGAGCTTACAACTAACAGCCCACGGCTAATCTGGGTAGTAGACTCATATTTGGCATGACTGAAGACTAGTGATATCTGCATGTGCGTGTGTGTAAGTTCTGCTTCCACGTCAAGCTTTTGCGTCCCAGCAGTCCAGAACATTCCACAGTCATAGTTGCAGGCCATCTACTGGCGATGTCCCCGAGTGCCACCCTCCTCTCAGGGACCTCTCAGTGGGGCGCAGAGCAGTTGCCCTACCTTGGCGCACAAAGGTCTGGCTGGTGTCAAGGAGGATCTCACAGCCCTCAGTGATCATGCGCTCAATGGCCAGGTTTTTGCGGATGTTCTCGGTCTCACTGACCTCGTCATGCATGATCCTGGGGACACAGAAAGTAAGAGATACGCTGTTCCACTTTAAGGGAGAGGGATGCTCTCTCTCTCTCTCTCTGGGCAGACCTAAGAAGAGAAGCTAGGGCGTGGGGCCCATGATTAAGAAAGGGAAGGCGATTCGTAGCTGCCGAGTGTCAACTGTATGCTGGACACTGGCCAGGCTCCATCTGGTTTAATCCCCTGGAAGCCCAAGTCGCCAGGTGCTTATTTAAAGAAAAGTGAAATGGAAATTGGCAGCTAGGAAGCAGGCTGGTCACATTTCAGTGTTGAGCATTGTAGGATAGAGAGCAGATCCAGTCCAGGGGGGAGATGTGAGCCCAGGATGCTATTGTGTCTTACTAGGCGCTATTCTCATCCATAAGCAAAGTTCATTACTCATGCACTCTTTTGCTCAGGCTGTCCCCTCTTTGCTGGAAATTGAACTCAAGATCTTGAGGATGTTGCTCTACCACTGAACTATGCACCAGATCTTTCTGCCGTACCTTTACATGGCTGTGCTTTTAGTGTTGCATGGGCTCAGGAATATCACGAGACTTGTGCGTGCCTGCCAATGATGCTAGCTCAGAGAAAGACCGGCTTTTTATCTACCTGCCTTGTGGGAGGAAAAGGATCTGTTCCTTTTCTGTCTTCTGCAACTCTAGGATAGTCCAGGAGGTGGCGCCATTTAATTACATTGAAAAAAGTAACATGTGAGAGAGGGAAAAAAAAAAAAAAGGGGGTGGGGTGGGGGAGCTCTCTGGTAATTTTGCTCTGGTGGGTTCCCAGGCTTTTTAGGAAAGCAGAGAAGCGCCGAGACATCCCTACCTACTTCAAGAAGAGCACATCTCACGCTTTCCTGCCTATTTCTGAAGTCCTACTGTCAAAGTCACCAGGAGGGCTGCTGACCACATGTGTTTTAATCTAAGGGGAGAGGCGCTTGTGTGGGCTATAAAATGAGCAAAGAACTCAAGCCTAAGCCAGATGGTCCTTGGTTGTCCATGTGTGGAATGTTGGGGAGGAGGTGGGGCGAAGCATTTCAGTTTACTGGGTTTTTTTTTGCTTGTTTGTTTGTTTGTTTTGTTTTGTTTTCTGGTTTAAGCACTCACATTTTAATAACTCTCTGGGACATCTAGACTGGCTCCCTTCTCTCTGGCAGCCTCAGTTTCCCCTTCTCCTCCACAGAAATGTCTTCCTGAGACACCCAGTTCCTAACGGTGGGGCTCTATTTGAGAAGCGCCAGTGGCAGAGAGAACATTTCTCATGGCGAGGGCGAAGTTTTGCTTGGGCACAAAGTGGGAACTCCACGGTGGCGGTGGCGGTGGCGGTGGCGGGCAGACGTGACAAGGGCAGCCTGCAGGGTAAGTTCTGCCTCCGAGGCAGACGGGTGCCGGGGACTAGGCGCACACATAGCTGCCGAGCTCTTTGAGGGACCTCGGGTCCCGGAAGTGATGGTTACCACTGTGTCATCAGCGGTGCTACTGTGGTGGTTGAGGATCAAATGGCAAGACAAAATACCTGGTCCTTAGGGAGAACATAGCTGGAGGTGCGGGAGGGGGGGACAGTTCTGAGAACAGCTAGTGTCTGGGTTGGAGAAGGCGGTGTGCTTCCTGGCCTAGCCAGGGCTTGGCTATCTGATAGTTTCTTATCTTGCTAGGATACTTCCCTTAGCACTCGGTAGAGGCGGAAGCGGGTGGGTGAGAGAACACTCCAATGCGAAATTAAGGCTGGGCTCAGGGGAAGGTGCCGGTGCTGGGTGGAAGGAAGATAGAGTTGCATGCATACCTTGGCCCCTCAGGCCATCTGCACCTCAGACGTGTATCTCTCAGCAACGAGGAACCCCAGGGGACATCCCATCTCCGGGGAAGGAGGAGCACGTAGGATTTGGACCCTCAGAGGGTCCTTTTATCCTGCCGTAGGCTCTGCCGCTCTGCAGTCATGTACCCCCTGTGCTTCCTCTGGTCCTCTCTCCTGACTCGGCTGGGTCTCAGAAGGATCAGGCTAGGCAGCTTGTCTCCTGCCTGTCTCAGCCTGTTCCTCTGGTTAGTTTAGAGCTGAGACCTGCCTGTTAATCCTTTGCTGGCTTCAGGAAGTTGAGCCTACCTGATCCTTATTCCCAAGCCACCGCGTCTGACCACAGGGCTCAACCTCATGTTGTGACCTCCATCCAGAGTCAATCCTAGGCTCTGGTGTCTTCCTGTTTGAAGTCACTCCTGTGGCCATATAGCACTGTGGTTGTCACCAAACGGATGACAGCTCTCAATTTCAGATTCTAGAACCCTCCTTTCTGGTCTCGTCCACTTGGCTGTCTAAAGGCATCTCGTCTGGAATCACTAGTCTTTTTTCGTTCTCCTGCCCAGTCCATTGGGAAATCCTACTATCTCTGCCTAGAGACAGGGCAAGGAGGGACAGACAGTGATGGCAGATGACAGAAGGCGAGAGCTCTGCCTTTGAGCTTCATTTCTAGTCTAGACCACTCCCCCCACAGTCCCAGCATCTCAGTGGGGGTGTGGCAAGGCCCCCCTTCTTGCCTCTGCTCTTGCAGAAGAAGGCCCCCCTTTGGACTGCAGGACAGAGAAAAGGCCAAGTGAGGAATTCTATACTAGAGACCAGAGCGTCCTTAATGGTCACAGCTTTTCCACCTGTCACCTCCTGATGTTATGACAACTCCAGCTAATCACTTGGGAGCCCCATCCATGGGGGGGCACTTATCACCATAATTTTTTTCTTGTTTTTTTGAGATAGGGCTTCATAGATTCCAGGGTAGCCTTGAAATGTAAACTTTGGATTCTCCTGTCTCTATTTCATAAGTGCTGGGGTTTAACAGGGGCCACCATAGCTGGTTTTTTGTAGTATTGGATACTGATCACAAAGGTTTGTGCATGTTGGGCAAGCAGTCTATCAACTAAGCTATATTACTGCCTTGTTTTTGTTTAAAACTTCTTCCTTTAAAAATATGGCTTTAAATAGCTCACTTAGGCTGTCTTCTGACTTAGGGTAGAAGCTGGCTTTGAACTTCTGAACTCCCTGCCTTCATCTTCTGAGTACTAGGATTTTACAGGTGTCTAACACTAAACCTGGCTTACAGTTTTTTACCTTACTACATGGTTTGACAAGCTGACACTGAAAAAGAGGAGGAGTAGGTGTTGAAGGTTCCTGGAAGCCCCTCTCCTGGGTCGTGGGTCTACTTGAACACCAGGGTTCCGTAGGTTCTATCAGCGCCAGCGACAGCACCCAGCTGCTTCATCTAGGCCTGCGTGTAAGCTGCACAGGCCAGTTAGGGGAGCCAGCTTTGAAAGGAGGCAGGCTATGATTTTCCTGAGTCAGTTCTCAGCCCTGCCCTGCCCACCCTTTGCTCCGTGGCTGGGCACTCACCTGGACAGTTCCTCAAGTTTGGATTTGGCATAGTCCAGGCTGTTGCGCTCCACATGCTCATGAGGTGTGTGGGCCAGCAGCTCATGGAGTGTCAGGATGTACCTGGGGATCTGTGAGTGGTGAGGGACATGGGAGGACAGGACCAGGAAGATGAGGAACAGGTGGAGAGACAGAAAGGGGACAGGGAGCCGAGGAGGGACAGGGCGAGGAGGCGGAGACAGTGATGGTAGACAAGAGATGCATGGGAATGAGGGAGAGGGACAGAAAGCGAGAGAGTCAAGAATGGATCTTTGAACCCGATAGACTGAGGAGGGAAGCAGACTGCCTCTCTGATGTGTCTGGAGAGCCAGGACAATAGGGACCCGCACGCGACTGTCTCCAGGAACTGTCCCTTCACCTTCCCCACTGCTAGAGTGGACAGGTGCTCAGCTTGCTCTCCACCTGCCAGGATTTTGGGGAGAGGGATTGCGTCCTGCCAGCTGTGCCCTCAGTGCCCCTGCCCCAGCCTGCTCCCTTGGACGTCAACAGCAGTCACCTGGAACATTGGGTAAGTGAGGAAGGTCTCCAGCGTGCGCTCCTCGCAGTCTGGCTTGGCCTCGTACTGCTTGAGAAGCTTGTCAAAGTCCCGGTTTTGCTTGCAGTGGGCAAGGATCTGGAGGCTGTACTGGTGGTTGCGGACAAACTCCTGGTAGATGTTCAGCATTGGCAGCAGGATGTCGAACAGATCCGCTGCAGAGGAAGTGGAGTCAGCAGACCAGAGGGCGAGATAGCCCCAGGCCTTTGGCCCATTGGCCCACCCAGAGAGGCTGTGTACAAGGTTCAAATCCCACCTTAACAGAGAGATCCCACCTTGGGGGTTACGCTGATATATAACCCATCAGAGTGGATGGGTTCAGGACTAAGGCTTAGAGGTGTGGGCTGTCTTGTGGCAGCTCTGAATGGAGAGGCTTAGAGAGACATGGTGAGGAGTTCCATACCCCGATGGCCGCGGCTCCCAGGGGCCTTGCTCTGGGAACCATCTCTGGAAGACAGCCTTGATGTAGGTCACACCTTATCTCATGGTTGATCCATATGGAGTGTGGGCAGTAACTGCCTCCACTCAATGTGTCTTTGTAAGAGGCTGACTCTGTGTACACACACACACATACACACACACACACATGCATGATGTTTGTATATGGTTGGCCCGGGGAGTGGTACTATTTGGAGGTGTGGCCTTGTTGGAGTAGGTGTGTCACTGTGGGTGTGGGCTTTAAGACCCTCCTCCTAGCTGCCTAGAAGTCAGTCTTCCACTAGCAGTCTTCAGATGAAGATGTAGAACTCTCAGCTCTGCCTGTACCATGCCTGCCTGGATGCTGCCATGCTCCCACCTTGATGATAACAGACTGAACCTTTGAACCTGTAAGCCAGCCCCAATTAAATACTGTCCTTGTAATGTTGGCTTGGTCATGGTGTCTGTTCATAGCAGTTAAACCCTAACTAAGACAGTGTGTGTGTGCATGTTCATGTGTGTGCCCACATACCTCTGTGTGTTTGTATGTGGAAGCCAGAGTTCAGTCTTTGGGGTCATCTTGAAGGAGCCGTGGGCCTTGCTTTCTGAGATAATGTCTCTTCCTGGCACCTGGGACTTGCTGATTAGGCTAGTCTGGCCAGAAAACCCCAGGGATCTATCTGTCTCTGCCTCTCCAGCACTGACTTGGGGGATATAAGTGCATGCCGTTGAGTTCATTAAAAAAAAAAAAAGTTTATTTATTTTTTAGCTCATGTGTATGTCTTGTTAGGTTCCAGATAAATCCAGAATAAATGGCTAACTGAGGAGCCTAGTAACATATCATAGCAGAAACCGACCACCAGATTCTCCCAGCAAGTCAACTACCTGCTGTGGAGTCTTGACTCCTCTTAGTACTTCTCACCCCCACCCCCTACCCTAAACATCTCCAGCTCCTGAGCTCTGCTTCCCTTCCCCTAGCTTCTCTTCCCTATATAAGCCGGCCATTTTGGTTATGTGCTGTCTTGGTGATGTTGGTCTCTTGGCTCTTGGTTCCTCTCTTGGTGACCTTCCCTCTCCTCTCTTCTCTTCCTCTCTCGCTCTTTCCAACTCTGCCTCCTCTCATGGCTGGGTTCAGTCTGCTGCCCTGGTTTAGTCTGGCCTCTTCCATATGCCTATGGCTATTTTCTCCTTCACATCCACTATTCAAACCTTCTCCTCAGCTGTACCTAGGAGCAATTATGTCCTCATTTTTCCATGCATGCTTTGCTTATGTAAACATATCATGTGCATGCAATACCCATAATGGCCAGAAGGAGGCGTCAGATTCAGCTGGAACTTTAGTTACAGACAGTTGTTGGTCTCCCGTGTGGGTGACTGAGAACCAAATCTGAGTCCTCTGCTAGAGCAGCAGTGAGTGCAATCCCACTGGGCTCAGGCTTAGCTTTTTTGTGGCTTCTGGGATTTCACTCAAGTCATTGTTCCCCTGAGACAAACATTTTTACTGACTGAGCTATCTCCCTAGCCCCATAGAGCAGGGTTTTTGACATAAGAAACATCTAAAGAATGAAGGGGCTTGGAGAGCTATATCTGGCTTGGCTCTGACTATGACTCTGCAGCCTCAGGGTCTTCCCCTCTGTAGTGAATGGAACACTGCTGTTCCTTTACCTACTGAAGTGAGAACATGAGAAAGAAAAAAGGCGCAGGCCTGGCACAGGTTCGGTACAATGGAAGGCACAGCTATGGCTCATCTCTGGCAACAGAGATGAAGCTGGAGCCTTTGTTCTAGTAATTCAACTTCTGGAAACCTATCTCATGGAGATGGTCCCTAAAGATTTGCAACAGCTTAGAACCAATAAGAAGAGCTAGCTGGTTGCTTGGTTTCTGGCATGTACTGTTAGGGACACTGGCTCATTATACAGCCATTGCAAAACTCAGCATGAAAAAACTGCGCATGACAAAATGCTCCATTTACAATGATAAGCTAAGATGTAACACATTGCCAGGCATGGTGGTGTACACCTTTAATTACAGCAGGTGGGAGGCAGAGGCAGGCAGATCACTACCAGTTCAGCGTCAGCCTGTTCTCATAGAGAGTTCCAGACCAGATAGGGCATCAATAGAGACCCTCTTTCAAAACGACGACAACAGCAATCTATCAGCATAATGTAATAATCTGATGTAAGCTAATGAGTGAAGTGTCTGCTACAAACAAGCTTCAGACTCTCTAACTCACTCTGTTTTCAGGAATGTGAATTACTGAAAAGAAAACCCACACACTCTCAGATCTCTGTGTAGGGAAATGCAGAAAGGAACATGGCCATGACTGGGGTGGCTGCCCTTGTGGGACAGAGTGACAGGTGATATTTTAAGTGTTTTCTACTTTTCTGGAGTTTGAGATGTTCCTGGTGGGCATGTTTCTGGGTGGTCACGTTGCTGTTGAAAGGGAAGGTGGACAAGCAAATAGAAAGGTCTCATTCCCTTCTAGGAGCACATACCACTTGTCTTTCTCCTCTCAGGAACTCTGGGGTCTGCAGAGAGACTCACTGTGATGATCTAGAGGTGACAGAGCTGTCTCCTGTCCAGGAAAGAAATATGAGGGACCCCATGGGGATGTCTACTCACCCAGCACCAGGGTGGGCCAGCTGGAGATACGGGCCTTCAGGCCTTGGTAGAAGATCTGATGCAGGAACATGATGGTCTCACTGAAAGAAAAAGCACGGGTGAGCTCCTGCCTGGGCTTCCTACCTCCCTGGGGGAGGACCCTGCTGGACATTTTAGTGCCTTACTAAATCAGGGCCCTCAATAGGAGCTCTAATCACCTAGGATTGAGTGGCAGAGTGTTAACCACCACACAAGCCTCTGAGCAGGGGGTGTGAGCCCATGAAGAGGGCAGAGAAGAGCTGCTGTGGCCAGCAGCCAGCTGTGTGCAGAAGAAGCCTTCTCTGCCAACTTCCCCTCCTTCGTCTGCCTCAAAGTATTGGAGAGACCCAGAGAATACAGAACAGGAGCCACTGACAGTGGAAAGAGATGGGGCCTGGGACCCACCTAGAATGATGCTCACTTCTGACGCAGGCTCTTTCCTAGCTGTGTGTTCTCCAGCAAGACACCTAATATCTCTGAAATCCATATCCTCCTATGTGAAATAAGCTGAAGAATCTCCTGCAATGCTGAGGATGCCTGGATGCCTGGTATACAGTAGGAGCCTAGCAGAGCCCAGATTCCCCACTAGTCCTCTAATGCCTTCATTCATCCTATCTCTTACCTTACCTCCTCCCCCTTCCCTGTCTACCGCGCACAGAACCTTTCAGACATCCTGAGGGTCTTTGCCCATGGACCCCCTCTCTACTCACCTCTGCTGCTCATGGCTCCCTTACCTCTTCCCCCTGCTCAGGTAGTACTGATACAGTGAGGGAGAACACATCCAGGCAGAGAGCAGAGCCTAGTCCCAGGGAAGCCACTCCAGGCAGCCAGAAGATATGCACCAGATGCTAGGACATGCACCAGTAAGGGAAGGAAGCTCTTTAGATCCCTGATACTGCACAGGCCAGTGTAGCAACAGATTAGCAACAGACCAGGAATATCACAGAAAGGACGGTAGAGACGGATTGAAGACATTACAAGGGGTGGCTCCAGACCATAACACAGCATTGATTATTTATTATTATTATTATTATTATTATTATTATTATTATTATTATTATTTGCTTACAGGCTAATTAATTGAGTTACAAGATGTTTTTCCCTCACTCTTTAGTCTTTAGTCTGAGTGTGCAGTATCGTGATGTCTTTGTGTGTCTGTATGGTGTGTATTTGGTATAAGCACACTTGTGGGTGCCAAAGCCCATCTGCAGGAGAGTGGAGACCACAGGAGGACATAAAGTGCCCTCCTCCATCACTTTGCCTTGCTCCTTTGAGGCAAGGTCTCTCACTGAACCTGGAACTGGGCTGGCAGCCAGCAAGCCCCAACCATCCTTATGATTCCGTTTCCCAGCACTGGCGTTAAAGGCATGCACAGCTACGACAATTAATGTAATGATCTTTCTGACATCTACAACGGTGTGTGTTCTCCAGAAGTTCTTGATTGAACTCTGACCACATCGTGTAGAAGAATCCCTATCTGTGGCATCCTTATAAAAGTATATTACTTAGATAATCAGATTTGAAAGTTGATATTCTTCCTCAAGGTTCCAGCTGTAGACCAGATGTCATGTTAGAAGGCATGAGATAAACATTTGCTTTATGTGTCTCTATCTTAGCTCTGGGGTGACCAGGTGCACAATCAATCACTGGTACTATTTTCGAAGGAATTTTTTTGTTTTTCCTTAGCATTAGATCTCAACAGTGGACTTCCATGTTATAGATAGATGTGCGTGGCTCCCTTCATAGAGCACAGGTGAGGAAGATTCAGGCTTCTGAGAATTCAGAATTTTAAATGATCACTAGCTTAGCTTCTATGTGTGGGTCCTTAACAAAACAGCCTATTCTTTGAAGCTCTGAAACCAGACATCAATTTCTCTGTAGCTGTGACAGTTTTCCACGGAGTTGTCTGTCTGTTCTGTCAGGCACTTTGGTCCACATGGAGAATCAAGTGTGAAGTGCAGCTGCCTTCATGGATTATCTCTGATCTATCTTCTGGATCACTTCCTCCAGTTTCCCCATTAGTCCCTTGCATTGCTCCTTGGAGGAATGACTTCTGTCCATGAATATCTGCAAGCTTCTACAGCTTTCTCAGAGTTTAAGAGAGTTAGTGCATCCCTCCGGCAAAGCCACTGTTTATTTGAGCTTCCCTCTGGACCATTCAGAGTATCTCTCTAACAGTAATATGACTGCTAGCTTCTTAGCATTGGTGTTTATTGGACCAGCTCCTCCTTTTTTTTAAAAAAATAGAAGATTTACTTTTGTTATTTTTAACTATGTGCATGAGTGTGGGTATGTGCCCCTCCGGGCAGGCACCTGAGGAGGCCAAAGGCACAGGGTTTCCTGGAACTAGAATTACAGCCATCTTTGAGCTGCCTAATGTGGAACTCAAACTCTGATTCTTTGCAAGGGCTGAAGGAGTACTTTACACCAAGCCATCTCTCCTGCCCCAGAGTAGCACTTTTAATTCTCTTCAAGGCTGTTTCCTTTGCCTTCAGAACTTGGCTGCTTGTCATAAGAAGCTTGGCTCTCGGGCCATTCAGCTCTCAGCATGCATTTCTCACTGAGCCATATTTTTGCTTTTGACTCAAAATAGGATATTGAGAATGTGTTTTATTCACACACTCGGGGGCCACTGTAGAGTTATCGTTCCAATTTCAGCATTATCTCTGGAGATCAGCAGGCCAGAGGACAGCGAGCAAGATACAGTAATGGCCAACTGGTGGAGCCTCCAGAACATACACGGCAGGTACCATATCAAATGGATCATTTTCTCCCTGCCCCCCACCTCTGCCCTCTGCTCAGTAACAGGGTTTCTCTGTAGCTCTGGCTGTCCTGGGACAGGCTCTGTAGACCAGGCTGGCTTCAGACTCGCAGTGATCCACCAGCCTCTGCCTCCTCAGTGTTGGGATTAAAGCTGTGTACTACCATGCCTGGCTGCCAATGGATTATCTTAAGATTCATGGCATCCTAAACAATTAAACCATACAATCAAAGTCACATCTAACAGATCATTATAACATAACAAAGTTTGAAATTCCACAAGAATTAGCAAAATGTGGTAGAGACATAAACTGAGCCTACATTGTTTGACGGGTGTCCTCTGTGAAGCCTCGCACTATGAAAAGGCACATCTTTCATACTCGGGTCATATTCAGTATAGATGTGATAGCATACACCTGTAACCAGCAATCTTGTGGGAAGAGACAAGTATCCATGGCAGTAAACAACAAAGAGGTGCTGCCTCAAACAAGGTGGAAGGAGAGGACAGACAGACATCCAGAGTTTTCCTCTGACGTGCACATGCATATGCCTACACTCACACGCAGGCACACACACGATTAGTGGGTTGGTTGAATGTTTTTCCTGGATAGCAGCTTTTTGTCTCTATTTTGGGAACTCCCTAGTATTGCCTATTCACTCCTTTCTCTCAAGAATTTGAAACAACTCCCTCAAACACAGGTCTGGCCTGTGTGCGCCCCAGTGTTCACTTAGGATTTATCAGGGTTGGTGATGTGGTTTTCCATTTCACTATGGGAGGATCTCTGTTTTCTTTCTTTTTTTTTTCTTTTGGTTTTTTCAAGACAGGGTTTCTCTGTGTCACCTTGGCTGTCCTAGAACTCACTCTGTAGACTAGGCTGGCCTCGAACTCAGAAATCCACCTGCCTCTGCCTCTCAAGTGCTGGGATTAAAGGCGTGCGCCACCACCACCCGGCTCTGTTTTCCTTCTGCCTCAACCTTGGACATTAGGTCTTTTCCAACCTCTATTTGATTTATTTATTCCAATCCATATTTACCTGTACTTTAGTTTACGTGAAAATACTTAACCAAAGCTTGCTTTGCTGTAATATGAGAAGAAAGGCTATGAGTATGATCTTCCTCTTTAATTGGCACGCCAAGTGTCCAAGTCAAATTAGAATGCCTATGGTTTTTATTAAATTTACAAACATTCTTCAGCTTGCACTGGGAATTTCTCTTTGACTTGATGACATGCTGGCTGATTCTGGTCTTAGGTGGTTGCATCATGTTATGATACACTTTTGTTATTTCTATCTATCTACCTACCTATCATCTATGTATGTATGTATGTATGTATGTATGTATCTACCTACCTATCATCTATCTATCTATCTATCTATCTATCTATCTATCTATCTATCTATCTGTCTATTTCTCTATCTACCTATCATCAATCTACCTACCTACCTATTATCTATTTATCTATGTACCTACCTATCATCTATCTATCTATCTATCTATCTATCTATCTATCTATCTTTCATATATCTATCTACTTACCTATCATCTGTCTACCCACCTATCATCAATCTACCTACCCACCTATTATCTATTTATCTATGTATCTATGTATCTATGTATCTATCTATCTATCTATCTATCTATCTACCTACCTACCTACCTACCTATCTATCATCTATCTACCAATCTATTATCAATTTACCTACCTACCTATTATCTGTCTGTCTATCTATCTATCTATCTCTATATCTATCTATCTATCTATCTCTCTATCTACCTACCTACCTATTATCTATTTATCTATGTACCTACCTACCTATCATCTATCTATCTATCTATCTATCTATCTATCTATCTATCTATCTATCATATATCTATCTACTTACCTATCATCTATCTACCTATTATCTATCTATCTATCTATCTATCTACCTACCTACCTATCATCAATTTACCTACTTACCTATTATCTATTAGTCAGTCAGTCTGTCTATCTATCTATCTATCTATCTATCATCTATCTACCTAATGTCTATTTATCTATCTACTTACCTACCTATCTATCATCTATCTACCTACCTATCATCAAATTACCTACCTACCTATTATGTCTGTCTATGTATCTATCTGTCTGTCTATCTATCTATCTATCTATCTATCTATCTATCTATCTATCTATCCATCCACTTACCTATCATATCTATCTACCTATCTACCTAATACCTATCTATCTAT
>JADRCD010238464.1:14664-44844 GCA_019843815.1 Montemys delectorum
ATCTATCTATCTATCTATCTACCTACCTACCTATCTATCTACCTATCATCTAGCTATCATTTATCTACCTACCTACCTACCTACCTACCTATCATCTATCTATCTATCTATCATATATTTATCTACTTACCTATCATCTGTCTACCTACCTATCATCAATCTACCTACCTACCTATTATCTATGTATCTATGTATCTATGTATCTATGTATCTATGTATCTATGTATCTATCTATCTATCTATCTATCTATCTATCTATCTATCTACCTACCTATCATCTATCTACCAATCTATTATCAATTTACCTACCTACCTATTATCTGTCTGTCTGTCTATCTATCTATCTCTATATCTATCTATCTATCTATCTATCTCTCTATCTACCTACCTACCTATTATCTATTTATCTATGTACCTACCTACCTATCATCTATCTATCTATCTATCTATCTATCTATCTATCTATCTATCTATCTACCTACCTACCTATCATATATCTATCTACTTACCTATCATCTATCTACCTATTATCTATCTATCTATCTATCTACCTACCTACCTACCTATCATCAATTTACCTACCTACCTATTATCTATTAGTCAGTCTGTCTATCTATCTATCTATCTATCTATCTATCTATCTATCTATCTATCATCTATCTACCTAATGTCTATTTATCTATCTACTTACCTACCTATCTATCATCTATCTACCTATCTATCATCAAATTACCTACCTACCTATTATGTCTGTCTATGTATCTATCTATCTGTCTATCTATCTATCTATCTATCTATCTATCCATCCACCTACCTATCATATCTATCTACCTATCTACCTAATACCTATCTATCTATCTAGCTCCCTCCCTCCTTCCCTCCCTCCCTACCTATCACCTATCTACCAATCTATTATCAATTTACCTACCTACCTATTATCTATTTGTCTATCTACCTATCTATCTATCTACCTACCTACCTACCTACCTACCTATCTACCTATCTACCTATCATCTAGCTATCATTTATCTACCTACCTACCTACCTACCTACCTATCATCTATCTATCTATCTATCTATCTATCTATCTATCTATCTATCCATCCACCTATCATATCATATCTATCTATCTACTGTTATCTATGCATCCACCCATCCATCTATCTAGCCATCCACCCACTCACCCCACTCCACCCACCTTTGTGTCTATGTGGTATGTGCAAGTATGTACACACACTTCCATGGGAGTGAAGACAAGAAGTTGATGTCAGGTATCTTCCTCAGTTTCTCTCTACTGTCTTTATTGTGACAGGGTCTCTCACTGAACCCAACATTCGTTAATGCAGCTTGTTTAGCTAGCCAGCTTGCTTGGGGGACTACAGGCAGACCACTGCAACCCCCAGCATTTGTGCAGTGCTGGGGATCTGAACTCCAGCTCCCATGTTTGTGCAGCAACTACATACTCACATGACCATCTTTCCATCTTATAACATTTTAATTGGAGGTAGGGAATGTGTCTTTCATTGTTTAAGTGAACATTAAAGTAATTTTCTAGGCTGAAATTTCAGTGGAATTACATTAAATTTGGAGAGTATTTTTGGTGAAAAGAATGTTTTTGACATGGAATCTTTCTAATCTGGACATTAGTACACCTCTTACCTCTCTCCCTCTCTTCCTCTTTCCCCTTCTCCTCCTCCTCCTCCTCCTCCTCCTCCTCCTCCTCCTCCTCCTCCTCTCTTTTTCCTCCTCTTCCTCCTTCTTCCACCCTCTCTCTTTGAGTGTGTGTGTGTGTGTGTGTGTGTGTGTGTGTATAGTGTGTATAAGCACAGGTGCTTGCAGGTGTATAGCCATGTGATGCCAGAGGCCAGCCTTTGGAGCATTCCTCAGGAACACTTGTCAACCGTATGTTGAGACAGGGTCTCTCACTGGCCTAAAGTTCACCAAGCAGACTAGATTGGCTAGCCATTGAGCTCCATTAAGCCCTAGGGATGCTCTGGTCTCTGCCATCTCAGTGCTGAGATCACAGGTACACACTACCTCAGGTTTTTCACATGGTTTCTGGGATAGAACTCAGATCCAAGTACCAACCAAGCCATTTCCACAAGTCTCACTTGTGTGCTTTTCAAGTCTTTAAAAAAAGACATAAGAAAGCTTCCTGTCTTGACCACTTGGGACCTCTGTTTATTTCTCCATAATCGTGTTGTTGCTTCTATTTTGATCAGGATCATTTTTTTTTTCATATTTTAAAGTTACTCTGTACACAGTGGGAAAAGCTACCCTCATTTGGATTAAAAACTACCTGGATTTTGGACTCACTGCCGGGTTCCCATCGATGGTGACCTGTGATTGATCCAGTTCAGCTACTCCTCCACCATCTGCTACTCCTCTCACTAATGGCAGCTTCAGCTGGCCAGCCCCTCAGTCACTCCACCTAACCATCACGTTGTGGATTCTGTGCTCTGCTCTCAGTGATACCTGCCTCTCGATCATCTCTGCCCAGACTGTTGTTAGTGGGTTCCTCGGGGGTCCTCTGCTTCCACACTTGCCCTCAGCTTACCCTCTCTCTTAATGCAGCAATTAATTCTTGAACATCTGAGCTGACTTAGAGTGGCCTTAGCTTGCCCTATACCCTCCTAGTCTGTCTTATATTCTTTCTCATTTTTGCTTCAGCCACTCTGCCTTTATTTCTGTCCACTGTACTCAAGTTTTTCTTGCCTCAGTTTTTGCATAGGCCATTCTCTTGGTATATACTGACATTTTTGGGTGGGAGGAGCAGAGTAGGAGAGAAGAGGTGGGAGGAGAAAGAGTGTAGTATTACCTACATTCAAGTATACCTTAAAATTACTTCAGACTTATTTATTTTATTTTAGGTGTATGAATGTTTTGCTTGCATGTATGTCTGGGCACAACATGTGTGCGTGGTGCCCATGGAGGTCAGAAGAGGGCATTGGATGCCTGGAATTGGAACTTTGGTTTTGAGCCACCCTGTGGGTGCTGGGAACTCAATGTGGGTCCTCTGCAAGAGCAAACAAGTGCTCTTAATAACTGAGTCATCTCTCCAGCCCCAAGTATGCCTTTTTTTTTAAATTGACTTTTGATTAGAATAATCGGAAGGCTTTCCATTTTATTCAGTTCTGTCAGTGTAGGTAAAAATGATTGATTTTCTCCAGTTCTGTCATTTTAAGTAAAAATGATTGATTCTTTTAAAATGCTAAGTTTATCGAGACTCTTTAAGAAGAGTGCAAAGCATAGGTTCTCTAAATGCACATCCCCTTTCAAAGGTGGAAAGCTGTGAGCCCTGTGCTGAGCTCTGCCAACACACAGCCAGGCACCAGACCAGAGGCTGCTCATTCCATATCCAAATCTGGCAATAATAAAGGCAGAGATTGGGTTCCAGTGGGTACTATCCTCACCGCACTCTGTGTCAGAGGTTAGCAGCTGTGACCTGTTGGGCACACATGACACATTCTATCTTGGATGACTTTCACCTTTTTGAGGTTATTGTTGTTTTAAGACAGAATCTCACTATGTGCTTAAGGATGCTGGAGAGCCTGCTGTGCATTCCAGACTGGCCTTTGTCTCTTCAGTGCTGGCATTGTAACTATGTGATATCACATGTGGATTTTTTTTTTTATTACACTGTAAGTGGTTGGGGGGAAGAACCCTCCAACAGATATTTTGTGACATGTGAAAATTATATGAAGTTCAAGTTTTAGTGTGTATAAATAAAATTAATTGGAATAGAGTCAACCTGTGTGTTTGTGTCTCTATTACTGTTTAGTTGCCATAGGAAATGTAGGCTCCACAAACCCTAAAATGTTGATTTTTTTAAATTAATTTTTTAGTGAATAGCAATGACATTTTATATATTATTGTACTTTGCTCAGGCTTGTCCCTCTACTGCCCTTCTGTTCCTTCTCACTCCTCCCACTATGAAATAAAAATACTCATATGTGGTCCTTTCCAGATAAGTTTTCCTGGTATCTCAGGAATTATGGTCCTGCCTGCCTCACCCTCTGGAAAGATCTAGACACTAAAGAGATCCCCGTTTGGGTTTGTGAGGAGGCTCAGTGGGTCAAGCACTTGCTTCACAAGTATTAGAATCTGCATTTGCATCTCCAGCGCCCACGTGGAGCCTGGGATGGTGGCATAAGTCAGCAATCCCAGCTCTGAAAAGCAAAGGATCATTGGTGCTTGCTGGTCAATTAGTATAGCCAAATTAGTGTGATCTAGATTTACTGAGAGATCTTGTTCCAGAAAATAAGGGGAAAAAACCCAAGGTGGAGAGAGACCTTGGGGTGGGAGACTCCCAGTGTTGACTTTTGGTCTCTACATGTACACATGTGCACACACTCACACGTACACAAAAGAAATCACTGTTTAAAGGTAGTGAAGGCTACTGCAGAGAGACACTCGAGGAGTATACAGAAGGGAATGTTGGCTAATAGCTATCAAGAGGTCTGGGGGGCTGGTGAGAGACGGAACATCCAAGGGAACCAATGAGGAGAGGACAGTAGTTCATTTGAGACCTGCTCCTCCCTGCTCTTTACCTGCCTCCTTCTTCATTGACCAGGAAGGGTCATGACTAAGGCCAGGCCAAAGAGGCCAGAGTGGGGCCAGAGCAGGGCAGAAGCAGGCCTGTCTACACTACTAGTTATGGTGGCTTAGTGCCCCGCGGCGCCCCCCCCCCCCCCCCCCCCCCCTAGATCATGCAGACATGACAAATGGATTTTGGCATTTCCTCCCATGGATTTCCTCCTTGGCCCAAACCAAGGCTCCAGGCAGTCAATCATCAGCGTGAGTGTCAGGATACAGACATAACCCTGTCACCAGGCTGAGGAGCCCCTTAGCACAACTGCGGCTTCCAACTCTCAGCGCCGGATATGGGTTTTATTAAAAGGAAACTGTTCAAGTCTGTAAGCAGACCATGCTGGCCACTCAGAGCCCGCCGACGCCGCCGCTGCTTAGGTGAAGGAGCATCCCGAGGTATGACAAGCATGCAATTAACACCCTTTGTGACACTGCCTACCTGGAGGAGAGAGGTCTCTTTCTTCTCTAGGACCTTTTTACTGAGCACCAGTAAATTAAATCACTAAATTGACACCAGGTTTCTAAAGCGGCCACCCACTTCCTCTCGAAAGCAATGTAGTTGTGCAGAGCTGCTCTCCAGGAAACCAGCAGGCAGCTTCACTCTTCACATATGCTGCCCAGAGCCCTTCCTTCCCCATGCGTTGAGGTGGAAGGCAAGCAGGATCAGGTTCCGGGAACCTGTCCCCAAGGCACTTAGAGTAGGAGGGAGGGCGGGGCTCACATAGTGGAACAGACTTCAGAGAGGGGAGATATTTGGAGCCCTGTGCTATGATCCAAGCTAATGAAGAGCATGGCACATAGGAGAGAAGCCCAGCTTGTCTTTCCTTGTTCACCCTGTGATACCTCTTTCCCACATGTCTGGTGAGGATCTTAGCACAGGAACCTCTCAGAAGTCAAGGTTGCTGCTGCTAAGCTCTCAAAATCCCCAACTGCCCCCCCAAACCCACGAATATAAATAAGCTGTCTTTCTTTTCCTTTTCTTTCTTCTTCTTTTCTTCCCCCCCTCCACCCCCCAGTTCTGCGAACAAAACGGAGGGTCTCCTATGTGCCAGGCAAATGTTCTTCATCTGAGCTGTATTTCCAAACATTTTTAAAAAAGTAAAGTCCTCAGCTTCAGATATTTTGTTATCGCATCACGAAATAGATGAAGACAATTCGTAACGGTTAAATATTGAAAGTAGAGTTTCTCACTGGCAGTGTTATTGGTACTTCGGGTAGAATAGTTCCTGTGTGTTATAGAATGTTTGGACATATCCATGGCCTTTGCCCACACATGTTAGTAACAGCCTCCTACAAACTTTTGCAAACCGTCATTGTTAACGCTCTTACCACGGAGTATGAGTTAAATCTCATACTTTAGATTTCGACTATGTCTGCCTTAGTTTATACTCCCATCTCAGGCTCTGAAACTGGTCATACTACCTTGACTTATTGCCCTCCTCCTGGGACTCAGATTCCTCAGGAGCACTTGGTGGAAAACACTCGTGAGTTTGTGTCAGGATTCAGCTCAACATCTGGCAATCAATGCCTCCCACCTTTGTTGTCCCCCCTTCTTACCTGTTCAGAAAGATGCTGCTCACGTCGTCGTGAGTTATAGGGGGTTTCTTAGAGCTGGCAGCCATGCGCAGTGGGCGCAGGAAATTGTTGACAAGGATGTGTAGCTGCTGTACGTACTCGGCCTCGGCTTCCAGCATGCTGAATACCACCTGGTTCCTCTTGCGCATACTGTCGGCGTGGGGAGACCGGATATAGTCCTGGATGATGTTCTTCCACTTCCGACGGCACAGCCATCCCCGAAGGAAGCTTTGTACCTGGTAAAGAAGAGTGGTTAATGTTCATATAGGTTACTCTTGTTCGTAAAAGCTGTGAGCACACCAGGGGCAGGGGCCAGGGGTTTTCATCTTCACTGCTGGGAGTATAGGGAGAAGAGCCTATATGTAGGGCAGGCCTGGTTGTGCTACCTGGGTGAACATGCCCCATGGGCCCTCAGACACTTCCCAGCTGTGAAATAGGGATCAGGAATATCACAGTACAGACTAGACAGCTAGTTAGAAACGTGTGGTCTAGAGCCTGCTCCAGTCTGCTGCATTTTAACAAGTTCCCTGATTGCTCTGGAAAGGAGAAAGGAGGAAAAGTGGGCCTCAAGTCTCCACACAGGGCTAGCTTGAGAAGGGTTGCTAGGCTGTGCCTGTCATGGTTGTGTCTTGTCTAATGACTCTTCTGAGAGCCCAGGGGCTTCAGTTAAAGCTTGTCTGCAGAAGATAATTATCAAATTGAACAGAACAGGGCAGATTTGCATGTCTCCAGTTCTTTAGTGGCTTCTGAGCCCTAGCACCAGGCTGGAGCCTCGCCCAACTCAGCGGGAAAGTGAGTGGAACACTTGCTCAGTGGCCTTGGAGCTGGCTGGGAGAAGTGGTCTCTAACGAGCCGCAGGGACTTGTGGCCTCCTGGAGAAGCAGAAGGTACAACAACCTGGGCCACCTCCAGGACAGGAGTAGCAATGTCATCCCCAGGCAGGAGAGGCTGTCCTCTCCCATTCCCAAGCCAAACACGTGTGTATGTAGAAGCTTTCAGATTCACACAGGCAAACACGGAGTTTTGAGAGCAGGTCCCACCAAGGCAGGGATAGCCGGCTCTGCTTGGCCCCTAAACATGCCCTCGACTTAGGGCTTTTGATAAAGGCTGGCTGAAATCCACTCCCGTTTATCTGTCTTTTGGGGATTTAAAGCCCTCTCTTTTCCACAAAGGCCTCCCTGTCCTTAGAAGCAAATCTGTTGGCGGTGGGTGGCACATGCCTTTAATCCCAGCACTAGGGAGGCAGAGGCAGGTGGATTTCTGAGTTCCAGGCTAGCCTGGTCTACAGAGTGAGTTCCAGGACAGCCAGAGCTATGCAGAGAAATCCTGTCTTGAACAACAACAACAACAACAACAACAACAACAACAACAGAAGCAAATCTGTACTGGAGGCTCACTTGTCCATGGCCAGTGCCTTTCAGTAAAGATTCCTATATGCTGGCCCCAATCTCTGTGTCCCTCCCTGTGCCCAAGCTTGTGCACAGCCAGGCAGCCCCAAGAGTGGAGAAGGTAGATTACCCTGGTTTAGAACTCTGTGCATAAAGGACCACTCGTGTGTGTGTGTGTGTGTGTGTGTGTGTGTGTGTATGTGTGTGTGTGTGTGTGTGTGTGTGTGTATACACTTGTGTCTCCATGTGTGTGTCTGGACCTGTGTCTTTGTGTCCGTTGTCTTAGTTAGGGTTTCTGTTGTGATGATGAAACACCATGACCAAAGCAACCTGGGAGGCAAAGGGTTTATTTGGCTTGCATATCATTATCCACTGAGGAAAGTCAAGGCAGGAACTTAAAACAGGGAAGCAACCTAGAGGTAGGAGCTGATGCAGAGGTGGTGGAGGAAGGCTACTTAATAGTTCACACCTTGTGGTTGCTCAGCCTGCTTTTTTACAGCTCCCAGGACCTTTAGTCCAGAAGTGGTACCACCCACAATGAGTGGGGCCCTAAATCACTAATTAATAAAATGTCCTACTGCCCAATCTTATGGAAGCATTTTCTCATTTAAGGCCTTCCTGATGACTCTAGCTGTGTCAAGATCATATAAAACTAGTCAACAAATAGTATGTGTGTCTAATTGTATCTGGTTTTTATATATGTGTTTGTATGTGTGTGTTATATGTCTATGTCTTAGTCAGGGTTTCTATTCCTGTACAAACATCATGACCAAGAAGCAAGTTGGGGAGGAAAGGGTTTATTCGGCTTACTTCCACATTGCTGTTTATCACCAAGGGAGTCAGGACTGGAACTCAAGCAGGTCAGGAAGCAGGAGCTGATGCAGAGGCCATGGAGGGATGTTCCTTACTGGCTTGCTTCTCCTAGCTTGCTCAGCCTGCTCTCTTATAGAACTCAAGACTTCCAAGCCCAGAGATGGCACCACCCACAAGGGGCCCTACCCCCCTTGATCACTAATTGAGAAAATGCCCCACAGCTGGATCTCATGGAGGCACTTCCCCAATTGAAGCTCCCTTCTCTGTGATAGCTCCAGCCTGTGTCAAGTTGACACACAAAACTAGCCAGTACAGTCTATGTGTATATGACATGTATCTGTACATATATGTCTATGTGTGTGATGTGTGGCTACGTGTATATATGTGTATGTATATATCTGAATGTGTCTTGTGTGCTTCTCTGTTTCTGTGTGCACGTGAGTTGTATGTGTAGTGTGTATGTTTATGTGTGTCTGTGTTCTTTATGTTTCTGTGTATGTATCTGTATGTGTGTCCATGCACATGCATGAGTGAAGACCCTTTTCCAACAAGAGGAAACTTTGTCTAGTTTACAGGAAGAACCCCAAATATATCCTGCAGGCTACATCCAACCCTCTTGGTGCGTACGGCTTTCAATGCATACATATTTTCCCATTTGTATTTGCTGCTAGTGCTTTAAGAGCTAAACACTTCATGCAGAAATCTGGATATCTAGTTTCTCAAAAATAGAAATCACAGCATTCATTAGCCACTTTCAACGTGCCAGATGCTATTCTGGGAGCTTGATGCAGATTAAGTGGATCCTGAGTAAAAGCCTCTAAGAGTCAATTATCATCTCCATTCTCATATATGGGGAAGCTGAGACACAGAGAGGCCAGGTAACTTGTCAAAGCTGACACAGCTAGATATGTGCAGGAAGATATTCAAACCTTGGCACCAGTTCCTGAGACCATTAGGGCTAACCATTGCCCTTGTCTTGAGTCTGACAAGATGAAAAATATAGCCAGGCTCCTTCTCTGTGCTGTGGCACCATGGGGTGGCCCACGGTATTGTTATTACCTTGGCTATTGGGCAGGTCCCTGACACTTTATGAGAATATATTTTCCCTTGGGAACTCTAATAGAGCTGAAGAGGTGGCTGACTGTGGGGTCTCATGAAGACCAGCTTCCTGTTGAGCCCTGCTGGGGAGTGGGCAGTTGTGAGGTGTGTGTGTGTGTGTGTGTGTGTGTGTGTGCATGTGTATCAGTGAGGAACAGCCAAGTAAGTGACTATGGGAAGATTCCTAGGGGTTTGGTGAGATTGTATGGCACTTAGAGGAAAACTCTTAAAGGAGGCTTCCTAGATCTTGGTTCTGGCCTCACGCCCCCTTCATCTCTTTTGTCTCTATACAATGGACTAGATCACCCTCTGTCACAGTGGCCGTTATTTCCATCTTTGGGATGAAGTGACTGGGTGAGTGGCATGCCAACAGACAGTAGGATGGCAGGTAGTACAGACCTTCTTAATTTTCTTGAGGTCACTGTCTTCTTCAGTAACAGGAACGAGCTGGTTGGACTGGATCCGTTCATTGTCCTTGATCAGGTTCGTAATCTGCAAAAGATTCATAAGTCAGTGGTGGGCCGGAGACACTGACCGACAGGGAATGGCGGTACCTGAAGACTTGCCTCATCTGCCATAGGAATTGACACTGTTGGGTGCTGAGTCCCAGATGCCCATTTGATAGAGCATACTACATTGGAACAAGTGTCCCGTCTATGTCTGAGGAATTGTATATAGCCTGGTCTATGATTCTTTTCCATGTTCTACAAACCATAAATCCCTTTTATCTCACTGTGGTAAGATATATAGGAGGATAAAAGTTACCATGCAATTTTTTTTATGTGTAGGTTTGTATATGCATCTTGATTTTAGTTTCCACAAATGAGAAAACCTGCAGTACTTGTCTGATTCTGGCTTATTTCATTTAATGCAGAGATACCCAGTTCCATTCATTTTCTTGCCAACACTATCATTTTATTTTTCTTTATGGCTGCATAAGGGTCCACATTGTGTTATGTATCACATTTTCTTTGTGCATCCATCTGCTGGCTCCACATCCTAGCTATTGTGAATATCAGCAGCAGTGAACGTGTATGTACGAGTGTCTCTGTGATAGGCAACACTTGCCTGTTGGACTGTCCTTTATCTTTCTGACAAAAACACACAAGGGAATAAATCAGATCAGAGCTGGGGGCTCAGAGTGGGGGCTCTGTTGGCTGGCCTCTCTCTTCTCTGGGTTACCCTGAAGCACTTCCTGGAATCAAAGTTCTCTTTGGAGCTTAACTACTCGTCCAGAAAGCTAATGTAGGAACTGACATGACTTAAAACAAGCTCTGTGTGTCTTATTTGTGGATCACAGAGAATCAAAACCAAGGGCTGGCGCCCAGGAGCAGGACATTGTAAGTCTGTCTGAGACTGTCCCTGTAGACAGGACATACGAGTGGGCATCTCGTATGACCAGGGCTCACATTCACATAGTCAAAGGAAAGAACTTTCCCATGAAGAAGAGCCACCTGTTTCCCCTCCCTGCTTTGCTGAGAGTTCCGTGGAGAGTGACTGCGAGTGGTCTCATTCATTACAGAGCCTGGTGGCTAACACAGGACCCAGCATGCAACACACCCTTGTTAGCTACAAAACTAAGTGAATTAAAAACTGATCAGAGCAACAGCGGCTGCAAAAGCCCCCACCACAGGAGGCTACAGTAGTCACCGAGCCCAGCACATCTAAAGGCAGAGCTCGGGGGATAGACACGGCTGCCTGCTGTCTGTTTCCTCCTCAGAGCAGGAGGTTGTGCCCTCAAGGCCACTTGCTGAACCTCAGGATGAATGGCTCTTAAAAATGAAACGTTGAAGCCTTTGAAAGTGGAGTGAGCAGTTGTGTAGGCTCTCCACTCCTAGGCTGCTAAAATTACCCTGGCTGGCCTTCACTTGGAGAGTGTCTGAAAGCATCTAACTGGAACATTCAGTGGAGAGACCTGCTTGCCTGTTTGCTTCCCCTTCACGCCCTCCCCTCCTGCTTTTTTTTGAGGGGGGTGTGTGTCTCTCTATTACTTCCTTATATTTTTCTCCACAGCCCTTAAGCTTAGAACATTGATGTGCTGAAATAAAAGGCTGATTCTCTGGCTGGCAGTCTAAAGGCTATGGTACACACACACACACACACACACACACACACACACACACACACACACACGCTCTGGGTGATCTCAGAGGCTGGGTCAACATCTTCCTCTTGGCCTAAATCTCTTCACCTTCTAACCAAACTGCTTTCTTTGCCAGTTTTGGTATTTGCACAGAGGGTGGTGCCTGAGAGTAGATTTTTTCATGAGTAAGTGAATGACTGATTGCCATCCCAGTCTGCTCTTGGCCAGAGTTAATAATCAGGTGATATGGCCATAATCCTTCCCTTGTCTCTGTCCCTGTCTCTCTGTCTTTCTGTCTCTCTCTGTGTGTCTCTCTGTGTCTCTGTCTCTATCTTTCTGTTTGTCTCTCTCTGTGTCTTTCTGTCTCTCTCTCTCTCTGTGTCTTTCTGTCTCTGTCTCTCTGTCTTTCTCTGTCTCTGTCTCTATCTTTCTGCCTGTCTCTGTCTCTCTTTGTGTCTTTCTGTCTCTCTCTGTCTCTGTGTCTTTTTCTGTCTCTCTGTCTCTGTCTCTCTGTCTTTCTCTGCTGTCTCTCTCTGTCTCTCTGTCTCTCTATGTCTCTGTCCCTGTGTGTGTGTGTCTGTGCTCTGTTTGGATTCAGGGATCTGTGCTGGGTTACTATAGATCTCAGAGCTTCTCCCCAGAGGAGGATAGAGCCAAGAATGAGCCAGGAATTTCAAAAAGAGGACAATTTTGGGCCAGCCTTTGGAAGACTGTCAGAGGCTCTCTGTACATAGTAGAAAGTCTAACAGATGGATGGAAGCCTGTGTTCCAGTTCCAGGTCTGTCACTTCTTGGCTGTGTGTGGTTGGATCTGAGGTCTCTGAGCCTGATCCCTCATGGCTTATTCTATTTTCGTTTGTTTGATTTTTGTTTCTCTGTGTAGCCCTGGCCATCTTGGAACCCTTGCTGTAGACTGGGCTGGTTTCAAACTCAGAGATTTACCTGCCTCTGCCTCCTGAGTGCTGAGATTAAAGGCGTGCGCCACTACCGCCCAGCTTATCCTATTGGAATGGCACTGGGGGCTGATGAAGGAGGTGTGGCTGAAGCCTCATTTTAGGGTTAGAAATAGGTTGATATGGAACTTCAGTTAAATGTGAAGTTGCAAGTTGATGTTAGTACTGGTATAGAGTTTTGGCACCACTAGACAAGATGGCATTGGTGGTTCTGGGTCTCTGAACTTTCTGTGTGGGAATTAAAGGGGCTGGGCTACAGCTACAGGTATTGGAAGGAGTTCTGTATGCAGAATTGCCCCTGTCCCAGGGTTTCTAGCTCTATCACTGATACCTACAGGTTCTTCATCCTTTTCTGTTGGGATTACATGTCTTTAGGGAAGCCTGGTGGGAATCAGGGAACACAGCTTGGGGACAGCAGGCCTGGGTCACATGAATCCCCACCTCTCACTCTACTCTGCCTCATTAGGTGGACTCTTGGCTGTCTGCTCTCCACATCCTGGTATCAAGGATACCACATGGGCTTCTGGGAAGGATGCCTGAGAGCTTGTGCTCTCAGGAATCAACAGCATCTCTCAGCCTAGTATCTAAAATGTAGGTTCACGTTCAGAAGTTCTGGGCTGGCCCAAGCCTTGGCTAACAATGAGTGGCTATGCCCTAGCAGGTATTTGCAAGACTGGTGCCCACATAAAGAAGGCTTGATCCCACATCATCAGGGGGCATACCCTGGAAGCTTGTGATTTGCTTTTTGACACTTGTGTATCTGGTGCAGGCAGAGAGAGCCCACAATAATGACCTACAGGTAATATTGTACCTCCAGAGTCTGAAGTTGACAATAGAGAAGGTTCATGTCTCCTCGCACAGTCTAATAACTTGTTTTTATGTAATCTCACTCATCCTTACCATCTGGCCAGGTAATAGCAACGACTCTGCATTATATGAAATAACCCAGAAACAGAGAAGTGGGGGACACACTCCAGGTGGCACCCGGTAAGCACAGAGGTGGGACTCAGCCAGCTCTGTATGTAGGTTCATCCTGCTCTCTTCCTACTACCACATCCTAAGTTTGGAGGCTAGGGAAAGAGCCTGTCCATTCGCCCCCGTCTTGTAGGAAGCTGGTCTAGGAACACCAACTTGCAGTCACCTCGGTCTTCAGTCGCTCGATTTCGACCTCACCATCCTCAAGTTGCTGCCGCAGCTGCTTAGCCACGGTCTTCTCCGTCTCCACTACCTGCAGCAGGTGCAGGTACTTCTGCATCAGCGCCTCATGTTCTGTAGCCAGTATCTTGTAGCTGTGGACAGAGGTGTATAACAGGTGAAATGCTGCCCCTGTCTCTGGCCCCACACCCCATTGTACACCAACTGCTGGTTGCTTTATTAGCCTGGATCTCTTGGTTATACTCTTTTTTTTTATCTGATTCTCTGTGCCTTTGTCTGTCTCTCTCCATAACACACACACACACACACACACACACACACACATTCCTGGAACTTTAGGTAGATTTGCATTTTGAAACATACCCACCCCCTCCTGACTCCACTCTCCTTAGCCTACTTCTGGGATTCAGCTGAAATGCCACCTCCTGAAAGCCTTAGTGGACTCCAGGGATCCTTTTTTCAGCATCCGAGCTTCTAGTACCATGGTGATGGCAGGTGGATATATCGTACGCCTAAAGAGTACTTAGTGGATGTACTTGCTGCATGCAAAGGTGACTACAGGTGCATGCATCAGGCCTCATGGGATATATAGAAGACAAGTAGGAACACACATTTCATTGTTCATTTGGGTGATGCCTGAAGACACTGCACAGAACACAGAAATGTCAAATGGTGAGTTGCAGGCTCTTAGTGTATACCACTAAGGAGGGGGCACAGCAGCAAGGACTTGTGGTCAGGCAAGATTTCTAGTAGGTCCTAGGTGGTACAACCCCAAGTTAGAGCTGAGGCTTCTGACTCCAAACCTAGTTCCTTGGGTACATACTGTAGGGCAGCCCTGGGTAGGAGGCTTGTGTCAGCAGTAATTGATAACGAGGTGAGGTGGTTAGGTGGCACCGGGTCAGAGAGAGTCCTGAAGGACAGGCAAAAAAGGGAGAAGGTGTCATGGAAGATGGGTAAATTAATATGTGGTGCATAGAAGGACAGAGCGGCAGAGGAGGAGTGGAGGTAAGGAGTGGCTTGTCTAAGGTCAACACACCCCTGAAGAGAGACCTCTAAGTTCTAGGTCTGGGCCTCTCCATGATGCTCCATGGTATGACCAAGCCTATTGGCTAGCATTGTAGCTGGGTAAGAATTTGATTCTAGGAAGAGGCCCAGCCCTAGAGGACAGGGTGGTTTGGACTCCAACATCTCATAGGGAGGTGTCTCTCCAGATGGGGAAAGGGCCTTGGGAGAGAAAGGTTCACGTTCTCAGGGATAATGAGGTCTGCATCTGCATCCCCCATTATTCCTCAAATTTTTCTTGCTGCAACCCACCATCATCACCTCAGGGCCTCCTGTTTACCTTTCTTCTCTCACACCTGCCCGTTCCTCTGTGTCCCTCTCCTTACCCAGCAAGGTCCCATCTTTATCACTGTGTCTCCTTTCTTAATAGTAGCGAGGGGCTTCCCTTCCCATCCTTGGAATGACAAGGGCCAAGATATCTCATATACCTAACAGACTTCTCTGTAGGGTCTCTTTCTTTCAGAGGAAACTGCCCTCTGCTCCATTATACATCCATTCCAGAATCCAGAAAAGGCTCAAGTCCCTAATCCTCTAGAACAAGCCAAGCTGTCTCTTGCCCTCCCTAAGCCCTACTCTGATTATCAAAGGGACTGGATTGAGGTAACCAAGATTTTAGGAAAGCACTCACCTTAGTATGTTTCTGGGGGTGTTTACAGAGATGATTAATGGAGGGTTGGGAGGAATAGCTTTAACTGTGGGTGGTGCCATCCCATTGGCTGGAGGTCCAGAAGGAACCAAAGGGGAAGAAGGATGAAGCCTACTATTGAGGATAGTCTCTGTTTGCTTTCTGGCCACCCTGAAGTGAGCAGCTTCCTTCTGCCGCAGGCTCACAGCATGGCGGCCTACCCTACCACAATCCAATACACAACAGAGCCCAAGGGATGGAGTAGTAAAGCTGCAGAAACCATGACCAGAATAAACCTTTCCTCCTTGAGGTTGTCCTCTTAGGCATGTTACCTTCTTTTGCACTGGCTCAGCATAGTTTAAGTGAAAGAACAGCTCACCCAGTATCTCCTAGCACCCTGTACCCCGATGGTAGAGCACTGGCTCTCAGCACCTACAGCAACTGTTTCACCCTCTGGGTTCACCCACTATCTCCTACTTATGAGATCAACAGACACTTTTTCTTTGGGAAGCTTCTTGCATAATCATGCAGCTCTGCATACAGCTGATCAGTGTGGTCACGATGGGGAGGAAGGTCTTTATCTCAGCCTCAGTAGCCTGCTGCCTGAGCCCACAAAGATTCCGTGACCCTCAAGGTTTGAGGTGAGACTCTCAGGAGGCCATGATGGAAGTAACCTTGCAACAGTGAAAGGCTGTGTCAAGGTGCTGAAGTGGGCAGGGCAGCGGCACAGGGCCCTCCCTGTCTTCTGATGGTGCCAGAAGATGCCCTCTTGGGAGGAGGCTGGCAGCAGCTATATTCTGAGAGTGGGAGGATATGGCAGGAAAGGCTTGCTCCATCAGGCCCAGGACAGCTATGGCAAGGAAGGGATCTGGGGATCCAGGGAAGAAACTGTGATCCAGAGGACTGATCTCTGTCCTTAGCACCGCCTTTCTTAAGTAACCCTCTGAGAGAGAAGCTGTTCCATGACAACACCATTAGTTTAAAATGGCGATCCGTCTGCTTCCCTTGTGAAAATGAGGACAGACAGGAAGGTCTTTCAATCTTCCTAGGATGCTTAATTGTCTTCACTCACAAGGGAAATTCAATTGAGAGCAAGGAGTATGTTTTCACACCATCCTGCCTCCCTGCTCAGGGGTGCAAAGCTTCTTCATTAGTCTCATCTTACTCATGGCAGACACTTCAGTGCTCCAGGCAGACGTGCCATCTGCAGGTGATCTGCTTACCTTGGTCCTTCTCCTCCATTTTCCTCTTACCCCGCCTCCTCTTTCTTTTCTCCTTTCCTCTCTGATTCCTCCTCCCCTCTTCCTGGTCCCCTTTTTTTTCTTTCCTCTTCTCCTCTCTATTCTCTTCCCTCTCCCTTCTACCTCTCTTTTCTTCCCCTGCCCTATTTTTCCCTTTCCTTTTATCCCCATTTTAATAGGATATGTTATGCTTTGCATGTGAAATCCCATGTGTCAGAAAACAAGCATTGATAAAGTTGGGGCAAAGAGCAGCAGGGTTGCTACAGGGGTGATCAGCACCAGACTGCTGAGATAGCTCAGGTGGTAGAGTGTCTGCCGCAAAAGCACAAGGAATTTAGTTCAATCTCTAGAATCCAAATTAAAAAAAAAAAAACACTAAAATAAAACAGGCCATGATGTGTGTGCTTATAATCCCAGCTCTGGGGGAGAAGAGGTAGGCAGGTCTAACCTAACATATTCTGAGAGCTCTTGGCTCTTGTCCCACGAACAACCTGGATACACACACACACACACACACACACACACACACACACACACGAATTGGCCAGACTCTACCCGTTATTGACCCAAGGATATTTGAAAGATCTCGCTTTGAGAAGTCCCAGGGAACCCATGGAAGTCCTTCTCTACATCCATCCATTAAGTATTTAGAGGCACCTGCAGCTGTAAGCCAAGTAGGTGTGGCTGCTGTTGGAGCTAGTGGTAAAATTTGGTATTATCCATAGGATACTGGTTTTGGAGGTATCCTGATTGTAAGGGTTGTGAATCACAGATGTTTCCACCCAGATGTCAAAACGAGGCCTAGGAAGCTAGACGGTATGGGAAGGTCAGAGTCCATACGGGAAGTCCCTGAGAGGGTGAAGCTGGGACGTTTAAAGATGGATTGTTTGGAGCCCTCAGGAGGTTGGAGATGCCAAAAATGTGGGACACCTGACAAGGAGAGTTTCAAGAAGTTAATGGGGGCTTCTGAGTGTTTATACTGAGAAACTGGCAGTTGACAGATTGCCTGGGGCACACAGAGAGGAAGAGGGGCCATGGCTAGGTAATAAGATGGTGAACTTCCAAGATGGCAGACTTCTTCCTCATCCCCCCAAAAACACCTGACAGCTTAAAAGACTTTATTGGCTTTTTCTTCCATCAGTAGGGCTCCCTGCTGCTGGACTGGCTCAAGGAGTCCATGGCTGCATCAGGACATGCTTACCTAACAACTGTGGGCCCATCAGCCATCCTTTCTTTCTAAACATGAATCATCTCTACTTTAGGGAAGGGAGACCCTTCAAAGACTTTTAAATACCCCATGGCTCAAGGAGAACCTGTGCTTCAGGTACCTAGCCTTCATTATGTTTTGCAGAGGGTCTTTTCTCTGTGTGCTTGGTGTATTTGTATGTTTCCTCACTTCTGATGAAAGCTGTTCTTGACTATCTGTAATATATACACCATTCACTCTCTAGCTACCCACTTTCTTCACTTAGACCCAACCTTCCACAGTTTCTACTACTTGCTAAAGGTCTATTCAATGATGAATTCATCAAGGATCAGCCCAGCGATTAGGTCAGAGCCCATAGGAGAAATTCCCTGTTGCTACCTGTTGTGTTAGAGATTTTTTCCCCTGCCTTTTAATTCTTGAATTGACAAAGGAAATGAACCTGGTCAAGACTCTTAGATGGTACAAATATGAGCTACAACTAGAAAAGACTACAAGGGTGGTATTTTGAAGCCCATTGCTGCTCATACCATGCCCCCCAGATACTGGACACGCTCATGACATGACCTGGACACAGACATGGAGCTACATGCTTATAATGCTTGTCTGGTTGGGCATTGGGTTCATTACTACTTTCTATCCTTCCATTCCTCTCTTTGGGAAGGGGTAGGTCCCATACCTGTGTGTCAGAAGTACAAGACTTCCTTTTACATTGTAAGTGATCACACTAATGCTGTCTTGAGCCATTGAAGAGAGAATCTCAGGGGCAGAAGATATCATAGAAAACATTGATACAACAGTCAAAGAAAATGCAAAATGCAAAAAAAACTTTTAACTTAAAACATCTAGGAAATCCAGGATGCAATGACAAGACCAAACCTAAGGATAATAGGTATAGAAGAGAGTGAAGATTCCCAACTTAAAGGGCCAGTAAATATCGTCAACAAAATTATAGAAGAAATTTTCCCTAACCTAAAGAAAGAGATGCCCATGAACATACGAGAAGCCTACAGAACTCCAAATAGACTAGACTGGAAAAGAAATTCCTCCCATCACATAATAATCAAAACAACAAATGCACAAAACAAAGAAATATTAAAAGCAGTAAGGGAAAAAGGTCAAGTAACATAAAGGCAGATCTATCAGAATTACACCAGACATCTCACCAGAGAATATGAAAGCTAGAAGATCTTAGTCAGATGTCATACAGACCTAAGAGAACACAAATGCCAGCCCAGGCTACTATACCCAGCAAAACTCTCATTACCATAGATGGAGAAACCAAGATATTCCATGAGAAAAACAAATTTACACAATATCTTTCCACAAATCTAGTCCTGCAAAAGATAATAGATGGAAAACACCCACACAAGGAGGGAAACTACACCATAGAAAAAGCAAGAAAGTAATCTTTAAACAAACCCAAAAAGATAGCCACACAAACATAAAAATAACATCAACAATAACAGGAAGCAACAATCACTATTCCTTAGTATCTCTTAACATCAATGAACTCAGTTCCCCAATAAAAAGACATAGATAACAGACTGGATGTGTTAACAGGACCCAACATTTTGCTGCACCTCAGTGTCAAAGACAGACACTACCTCAGAGTAAAGGGCTAGAAAACAATTTTCCAAGCAAATGGTCCCAAGAAACAAGCTGGAGTAGCCACTCTCATATCATTCAACCTAAAGTTATCAAAAAAGATAAGGAAGGACACTCATACTCATCAAAGAAAAAATCTACCAAGAACTCTCAATTTTGAACATCTATGCTCCAAATTCAAGGGTATCCACATTCGTGAAAGAAACTCTACTAAAGCTCAAAGCACACATTGCACCACAAACAATAATAATGGAAGATTTCAATACCCTGCTTTCATTAGTGGATAGATCATGGAAACACAAACTAAACAGAAACACAGTGAAACTAACAGAAGTTATGGACCAAATGGATTTAACAGGTATCTATAGAACATTTCATCCTAAAACAGCAGAATATACTTTCTTCACAGCACCTCATGGTACCTTCTTAAAATTGACCGTATAATTGGTCACAAAACAGGCCTCAACAGATACAAGAAACCATTCCATGCATTCTATCAGATCACCAGGGACTAAGGCTGGTTTTGAATAACAACAAAGCAACAGAAAGCCCACATACACATGTAAACTGAACAACATCCTACTCAATGTTAACTTGGTCAAGGAAGAAATAAAGAAATTAAAGAGTTCTTAGAATCTAATGAAAAGGAAGGCGCAACATATCTAACTTTATGGAACACAAAGAAAGCAGTGCTAAGAGGAAAAGTCAGCTCTGAGTGCCTCCAAAAAGAAACTGGAGAGAGCATATACTACCAGCTTAACAGCACACCTGAAAATTCTAGAACAAAAAGAAGCAAATACACCCAAGGGGAGTAGATGGCAAGAAATAACTAAACTCAGGGCTGAAATAAACCAAGGAGAAACAAAAAGAACTATACAAAGAATCAACAAAACTAGGAGCTGGTTCTTTGAGAAAATCAACAAGATAGATAAACCCATAGCCAGACTAACCAGAGGGCACAGAGACAGTATCCAAATTAATAAAATCAGAAATGAAAAGGGAGACATAACAACAGAAACCATGGAACTCCAAAAAGTTATCAGATATTACTACAAAAGTTTATACTCAACTAAATTGAAAAATCTGGATGAAATGTGCAAGTTTCTAGACACAAACCAGGTGCCAAAGTTAAAATAGGATCAGAAAAAAAAAAGCACAGGACTAGATGGGCTTAGTGGAAAATTTTATCAGACCTTTAAAGAAGACCTAATACCAATACTCTTCAAACTATTCCATGAAATAGAAATAGAAGAAACACTACTAAATTCACTCTATGAGCCACAATTACACTTATACTTAAACCACACAAAGACCAAACAAAGAAAGAGAACTTCAGACTAACCTCCCTTATGAACATTGATGCAAAAATACTCAATAAAGAGAACTTCAGACTAACCTCCCTTATGAACATTGATGCAAAAATACTCAATAAAATTCTTGCCAATTGAATCGAAGAACACATCAAAACAATCATTCACCACGATCAAGTAGGCTTTATCCCAGGGATGCAGGGATGGTTCAATATACAGAAATCCATCAACATAATCCACTACATAAACAAACTCAAAGAAAAAAGTCACATGACCATTTCACTAGATGATGAAAAAGCATTTGACAAAATTCAGCATTCCTTCATGTTAAAAGTCTTGGAAAGATCAGAAATTCAAGGCCCATTCCTAAACATAGTAAAAGCGATATATAGTAAACCAGTAGCCAACATCAAACTAAATGGAGAGAAACCTGAAGCAATTCCACTAAAATCAGGGACTAGACAAGGCTGCCCACTCTCTCCATATCTATTCAATATAGTACTTGAAGTCCTAGCCAGAGCAATTAGACCAGAAAAGGGGTGAAAGGGATACAAATTGGAAAGGAAGAAGTCAAAATATCACTATTTGCATATGATATGATCATATACTTAAGTGACCGCAAAAATTCCACCATAGAACTCGTAAACAAGAACTGATAAACAAGTTCAGCAAGGTGGCTGGATATAAAATTAATTCAAACAAATCAGTGGCCTTCCTCTACTCAAAGGATAAACAGGCTGAGAAAGAAATTAGGGAAAACACATGCTTCACAATACTCACAAATAATACTACACACTTTGGTGTGACTCTAAAAAAGCAAATGAAATATCTTAATGACAAGAACTTCAAGTCTCTGAAGAAAGAAATCGAAGAGGATCTCAGAAGATGGAAAGATCTCCCATGCTCATGGATTGGCAGGATTAATATAGTAAAAATGGCCATCTTGCCAAAAGCAATCTACAGATTAAATGCAATCCCATCAAAATTCCAAGTCAATTCTTCACAGAGTTAGAAAGAGCAATTTGCAAATCCATTTGGAATAACAAAAAACCCAGGATAGTGAAATCTGTTCTCAACAATAAAAGAACTTTTGGGGGAATCACCATCTCTGACCTCAAGCTGTATGGCAGAGCAACAGTGATAAAAACTGCATGGTATTGGTATAGAGACAGGCAGGAAGATCAATGGAATAGAATTGAAGACTCAGAAATGAACCCACACACATATCGTCACTTGATCTTTGACAAAGGAGCTAAAACCATCCAGTGGAAAAAAGACATCATTTCTTAACAAATGGTGCTGGTTCAACTGGTGGTCAGCATGTAGAAAAATGCAAATCTATTCATTCTCATCTCCTTGTAAAAAGCTCAAGTCCAAGTGGATCAAGGACCTTCACATAAAACCAGGTACACTGAAACTTATAGAGGAGAAAGTGGGGAAGAGCCTCAAACACATGGGCACAGGGGAAAAAAAATCCTGAACAGAACACAAATAGCTTATGCTCTAAGATCAAGAACTGACAAATGGAACCTCATAAAATTGCAAAGCTTCTGTAAGGCAAAGGACACTGTCAATAGGACAAAAAGACACCCAATAGATTGCGAAAAGATCCTTACCAATCCTACATCCAATAGAGGGCTAATATCCAATATATACATAGAACTTAAAAAGTTTGACTCCAGAGAATCAAATAACCCTATTAAAAAATGGGGACCAGAGCTAAACAAAGAATTTTCAACTGAGAAATATCGAATGGCTGAGAAGCACCTAAAGTGATGTTCAACATCCTTAGTCATCAGGGAAATGCAAATCAAAGCAACCCTGAGATTTTACCTCACACCAGTCAGAATAGCTAAGATCAAAAACTCAGGTGAGAGCAGATGCTGGCAAGGTTGTGGAGAAAGAAGAATACTCCTTCATTGCTGGTGGGATTGCAAGCTGGTATAACCACTCTGGAAATCAGTTTGGCAGTTCCTGAGAAAATTGGACATTGTACTACCTGAGGACCCAGCTATACCACTCCTGGGCATATATCCACAAGACGCTCCATCATGTAATAAGGACACATGTTCCACCATGTTCATAGTAGCCTTATTTATAATAGCCAGAAACTGGAAACAACCCAGATGTTCTTCAACAGAGGAATGGATACAGAAAATGTGGTACATCTACACAATGGAGTACAACTCAGCTATTAAAAACAATGAATTTATGAAATTCTTAGGCAAATGGATGGAACTAGAAAATATCATCCTGAGTGAGGTAACCCAATCGCAAAAGGACACACATGGTATGCACTCACTGAGAAGTGGATATTAGCCCCAAAGCTCCAAACAACCAAGATACAATTCACAGAGCACATGAAGCTCAAGAAGAAGGAAGACAAATGTGTGGGTGCTTGAGTCCTTCATTGAAGGAAAACAAAATACTCAGAGGAGCAAATATGGAGATAAATTGTAGAGCAGAGACTGAAGGAAAGGCCACCCAGAGACTGTCCCACCTGGGAATTCATCCCATATACAGTTACCAAACCCAGATAATATTGTAGATGCTAACAAGTGCTTGCTGAAAGGAGCCTGATATGGCTGTCTCCTGAGAGGCCCTGCCAGAGACTTACAAGTACAGAGGCAGATGCAGCCAACCATTGGGCTGAGTACGGGGTCCCCAATAGAGGAGTTAGAGAAAGGACTGAAGGAGTTGAAGGAGTTTATAACCCCATAGGTAGAACAACAATATCAACCAACTAGACCCCCCCCCCCCAGAGCTCCTAGGGACTAAGCCGTCAACAAAGGAGTACACATAGTTCCACCTGCATATAGCAGATGATGGCCTTGTCATGCATCAATGAGAGGAGAGTTCCTTGGTCCCATCAAAGCTCGATAGATGTTCTAGTGTAGGGGAATTGAGGCTGGAGAGGTGGGAGTGGGTGGGTTGAGGAATACCCTCATAGAAGCAGGGGGAGAGAAGATGGGATAGGGGGTTTCTGGGAGGGGGGAACCAGGAAAGGGGATAACATTGGAAATATAAATAAAGAAAATATCCAATAAATAGTTATTTTAAAAAAGAAAAGCCTATATTCAACAAAACTGGAAAATCTGGATGAAATGTACAATTTTCTAGACAAATAACAAACACCAAAGTTAAATCAGGATCAAATAAACCATATAAACAGTCCTATAACCCCTAAAGGAATAGAAGCAGTCATTAATAGTCTCCCAACCAAAAAAAGCACAGGACCAAATGGTTTTAGTGCAGAATTCTATCAGATCTTCAAAGAAGACATAATACCAATACTCTTCAAACTATTCCACAAAATAGAAACAGAAGGAACACTACCCAATTCATTCTATGAATCCACAGTTATGCTGAGTATTCTTCCTTGGAGATGGAACCATTTCTGTCTTATCAGTAACTTTTCACAATTTCCTTTCACAGAGGACTTTATAAGAGATTTTTTTTCTACTTCTATTATGGTTAATGTTCCAAATAGATTTTAAAAACTGGTTGAATGCATATTACTTTTAGCTTCAAAAGATATCAAATATATTTAAGAGGCATTTAACTCTTATAAATTATTTTGATGACTTAAAAAATGTCAATCCTGAGTTGTATATTTTAAAATAAATTTCATTAATTTAATAAATAAATAAATAAGTAAATAAAGGACTGTGGGTGGTAATAGAAACTGGGGAAGATCTAATTGGAGGAAGTGTATAGCTGGGGAACATGTCTCCTAAGAACATATCTTGTCCTCAGCATTTGCTTTTTTCTCTCTGCTTCTTGCTTCCATGAGGGGAACAGTTTCCCTCTACCATATCCTTCAGATAAGATGTTTCTATCCTAATATAAGCCCAAGCTTCATGGAGTCAGCCAACTGTGGTCTGAAACCACGCGTCAAAGTAGGTCTTTCTTTCTTTAAGCTGATTATTTCAGGTATTTGCTAACAACAATGAAAAAGCCAACACTACTTTCCCTCCCTTCCTGCCCTTTCTATCCACTTCTACCCCAGCCCTTCCATTCTCCGCCACTCTTTCCTCCTCTTCAGTCTTCCAGTGGAGACTGAGGGAGCCTCACCTGGCATGTGCACTGTCTTTATGAACTCATAGGCCTTCAGAGCTAGAAGGAAATTCAGGGTCATGAAAGGCTGACTGTATGATTTTCTCAAGGAAGACACTGAATTCCAGGGAAGAGAAGCAGTTTGCAACAGTTGGACAGTGTCAAAGCTGGAGGTGGAATCAGCCCTAGGGCCGGAGCATACGTTTCAGCCTCTCTGGCCCCTGGCCTGGCACGCAGCTCTCACTAAAATGTCGAATAGGAACCATACTGGCTGCTTCATCTTATAAACAACTATACACACACTACAGAGCCATCCCATAATACTAGACTAGGATACATACAGTGCGAGAGAACATTGTGTCTCTACATGGTATTAATACACCACACTACATATTTTTGTACACAGAATGTTTCTATTAAGTATATGTAAATAAAAACTAAATTGGGAACATGTAAAAATACTCCACACTCAATATGGCTGTGGCAGAGAGCCAGTTGTTGTTGCTGTTGCACACACACACACACACACACACACACACACACACACATACACAGAGTTGTAGAATGTGTTCTCTCAAGTTGACAGTCCCGTATAGAAGGAAAGAGTGTAGGGAGGTCATTGGGTCCTCATCTGAGATTCTGCCCCCACCCTGGGTATCTTTACACGTAGCTTTGGGGTGTAGGAAGGTGTTAGAGTATCTTGTCTGGGGAAAGTTAACAGAAGGTGGCTTCCCTATATACACGGATATGGGGAAGCCACCATCTATGCTGAATGAAGGCTTTCTAGTGTGGGTGCTTTACAGACCTGCCAGCAGTCCCTCCCCATTTTGTAACCGAGCCCAATATATTCTCTAGTTTCCCAAGGTGAACCTCGTAGGACTGGGGATTTTTGCTTGGTACTTTACAAAGACAGGGCACTACTTCTCCCCCAGGGAAATAATTCTTGCAACACATGCACATCCACACATGTACATGCGTGCACATTCTCTTTCTCCCACTTCGCCACCTCTTTCTCAGGTTGAGGTTGCATAAAGGTTGCATATGAGGTTGCGTAGTTCAGTGACCTGACCTTGATTTCAGTCTCACAAGGCGCCAGGCAGAAACCTCAGTTGAGCCTGGATTTCTGACTCACAGAAGCACAAAATATTTTAAGGATAGTTTAAGCTGACAAGTTTGTGGTGGTTCGTTATACAGCAACAGAAACATGAGACACTCTCTTATTCATCATTCATTTTTAAAAATGTGAAGTTCAATACACACATTGTGGAAAGCACAGATACTAATGTCACATTGTTGAGGAAGACAAGTATAGTAAATAGCTCAGCAATTTGGGACTCTGCTTGGCTTAGGATATACCTATATCTCTCTTTTAACAGTGCATTCGATAGCCTGGAATTCTTACTTGCATATCACACACACACACACACACACACACACACACACACACACACACACATACATATACATTTCTTTCTAGGGAACTTACCTGTCATCCTGTTAGCAACTTACGGTCTCCATCCGTCCTGGTCTGCGTGCACAACCCGCTCTAAAGAATGCAATGTTGTCTCTCTTTTCCTTAACAATCATCAAAATTAGACAAATTCTATTGAATCACACTCTAATTATGTTCTGGTGTGGAGTAGGAGGGTCAGTCTGGCCTGAACTAGTTTTAGGTGCATTTACAATAAGGCAAACTGAGTCCTTACACTGAAAAATTTTTTTTGGTAGAATCTCATATTTGCCACTTTACGACTATATAAAATTGGGCATGCACATTATTAAAATCAGATAAATTATGGAAAAGGACACATGTAGAAAAGATGTTCTATAACAATATATCAATGGAGATTAAAAAAAAAAAACCCACACCTACACCCTTAAACAATACCAACAACAAAATCATCTTTCATTTGAAGCCCATAAAAGGAAGTGCCAAACAGCAATCAGGCCTTGAGTCCTCTCACTCTCAGGGCCTGTTGTCACTCTTGACAGAATAGTCTGACCTAGTCTATTACTTTGCTACATCTACAATTTTATGTGAGCCATTATTTTAGTTCTTTGAATAAGACACCAAAAATCTGGACATAACCAGTCCAGGTCCCAAAACCTAGTAACATTTTGAGCAATTATGATAAAAAGCATAAACCCTTAATTAAGGTAAAGGTAACGTCTAGCTCCCGGGAGCTCTTCCCACTCTATCTCACCCCAGAAGCATCTGCTGCTCTGGTTTCCACTGCCCTGGTTAGTTTGGCCATATCTAGAAATTCATATAACCAAAATCATATAGCATAATTTTTGCTATGTTTATTCAACATATTGGTTTTGAAATCCATCCATCTTGTTATGTATAACTGTGGTTGATTCATGGTTATTTCCCAGTAACATTACATTTTGTGGATGCACAAGAGTTTTGCTTATATGTCAGCTTGGTCATAGACATCATGGCTTATGGTTGTACATTAAGCTGTTAAGAACATTTACATAGGAAACTTTTGTGGTTATTTTTCATTCCTCTTGGATAGGTACCAAGGAATGGAACTACTAGATGATAGAGCACATATTATTACTGTGATAGGCCTGACCATGTTTTTGTTTGGAGGAATGTGGATTTGGGGAATTGGAATTAAGCAAGCAGTGGAATGTTTTAAGTGAGGCCTAATGGGCCATACTAGTAGAAGCATGGAAGAGAGCCGTGCTCAGTGTGATTTGAACTGTAAGGGCCTTGCTCAAGAGATTTTAGAGGAGAAGAGTTTTAGTATATTGCCTAGAGATTGTTCTTGTGATATTTTGGCGACAAATATGGCTCTTCTTTGCCCTTGTTTAAAGAGTCTGCCTGGGGCAAAGGTAAAGAGATTTAAATTAATTGCTTTGGAAAAGGAAATCTCAAAACAGCCTGGTGTAGACTCTGTCCTGTGATTCACTCTTATGAAAAGTGGGTTTTGCAAATGGAGAAGGCTGTACAAGAAAAACTACAAAATATACAGTTCAGGGATTAAAGGGGCATTAAGAAGCGCAAGGGAATTAAGTCCTGTGTTCAGGGAGGTAAACAGATTAAAGATGTTTAGTGGAACTAAGGGAGTGGTGACCTTAGGGCAGGATTCTACCCAGCTAAGCTTCCATCTTGTGAAAAGGATGTTCCCCAAGGGACATTGCCACCTACTGTAAATTTACAATGTATTTGCAGTTGTACAAGTTATATCATTGGCATTACTATTATATACAGGCATTATTATGACCTGGTAATTGTTTATGCCAAGGGTTTGTGATGGCTGGTCTCGGTTGCCAACTTTACTGTATCTGGAACTAACTACAGTCCAGAAATGGAGGGTACACCTGACCTGGATTTTTTTTTAAAAGATTTATTTTATGTATATGAGTACACTGTATCTATCTTCAGACACAGCAAAAGAGGGCATCGGACCTCATTACAGATGGTTGTGAGCCACCATGTGGTTGCTGGGAATTGAACTCAGGACCTCTGAAAGAGCAGTCAGTGCTCTTAAGAGCTGAGCCATCTCTCTAGCCCCCTGATCTGGATCTTAAGGCTAAAGAGACACTATGCCTTTGATCCTGAGCTTGAGACTGGAAGACACAGGCTTTGATCTGGATCTTGAGGTAAGATGGCACACACTTTTGATCTGAACCAACATATGCCTTTAATTCAGATCTTGAGGCATAGTGGCCATGTTTATAAAGAACTATATTAAAAAGGAATTAAAGAAAAGCTAAGATCCAGGCTTAGATCCCAGCACTCAGGAAACATAGGCATGCAGATCTCTGATTCAAGGTCGGCTTGGTCCACAGAGCAAGTTTCAGAGCAACCAAACTTAGGCAGTGAAGGAAACCATTGAAAACAGAAAGCTGGTGAAGATGCAATTGAACAAGGGGACCATGTTGCAGGCCTAGCTAGCAGCAGGACTTGGCACCTTTGTCTTGTGGTTCTGGCTTTAACATCAAGAATGGAATTTTCCCTCTGCAACTAAGGAAAACCACTGAGACCAGGAATATGTCAGGGGTGTCTCTGTATAGATTCGCAGAAAGGCCATTGTGTGATGCTGTAAAAGGCCATTGTGTGACGCTCTGAAGTTGAAGCCTGGATTGCCTTGGAGGCCCTGAGGTACTGGAGATGCCGAGTTGGGGTATACCTACTAAGGAAAACCTTGGACTTTTAAACATTGTTGAGACTGTGTTGTACTATGGGGACTTTTAAGTTGGACTAAATGCATTTTGCATTATGTTGTGGCTACAAGCCTAAGGGAACCAGGAAGTGAAATGTAGTGATTTGAATAGTTGTGGTTTCCATAGATTCACATGTTTGAATGCTTGGTGCCTAGGGAATAGCACTATTAGGAGGTGTGGCCTCGTTAGAGGAAGTGTGTCACTGTGGCAGTGGCCTTCGGGGTCTTAAATGCTCAAGGTATGAGACCTATCCCGTCTCCTCCTGGCCGCCTTTGGATCAAGATGTAGGACCCTTGGTTCCTCTAGTGCCGCGTCTGCCTGCACACTGCCAGGCTTCCTGCCACGACGGTAACGGACTACACCTTCTGAAACTGTAAGCCACGCCTTCTAATAGTGCCGAGGCTTGGACTTGCGGAAACTTGCTTGGTTTGGTGTCTGCCGTGGAGACAGTTTAGCAAGGCGAGACATACCTGGCGCGAGCGATGGCCGCCACCCACTCGTCACAGTCCTTGGAGTCCTCGGTCCTCAGCTCTAAGGACTTCTGGCTGTCATTGGAGAAGTTCACTGTGAAGTAATGTTGCTGTAGAGAGAAGAGGACACAAGGTCACCCCTAGTTACCGGGACGCCCACAAGTCCCACAGCACTGCCAGCTGCGCTGCCGAGGGCCTGCCACTGCAGCAGCTGGGCCCCCGGTGCGTTCATTCTTTGTGTTCTCTGGAACGCCACTCTGTTTAGTACTTTAAAGTGCTCAATCTAAAAGGACTTTGTGTAGCGTAACAAAACCTAGGCCCAGGATGCGATAAGGAGGCAGACACCACAAAGCCTTATTTGCCAGCCAGTTATAAACAAACCACCACCACCGCCAACAACAACAACAACAAACACTAGTTCGAAACCATCAGGCACTCTGGAAGGACAGCAGGGGAGACCTACCAAGAGAACATCTGTGAGGGGGACTGGGTACCAATTCAATGTAGCGTGGCCTTAGTTACTTCATGAAAATTGACTAAGAACTCATCTCAGTGCTGGGGTCAAAGGATCAAATCAATAGTACAGTCCCCAGAAAACTGCATCGTAAGCCTCTCCTGTGCCGGGCACAGGCGTCTGACTTCAGGCTCCGTCGGGAGTGGGGCCAGCCTCCCCGAGGCCTCCGGGGAGCTGAGATGTGTAAAGTAGTGTTAGTGTCACACTGGGGGTGGAGGTGGTGGTGGTGGTGGTGGTGATGGTGGTGGAGGTGGTGG
>JADRCD010238465.1:0-21096 GCA_019843815.1 Montemys delectorum
ATGTGCAAAAATAATAAAGTACAATGGCCATGTAAATATTTGTTCTATTATACTTTTGTCCCTACTATATTGGAAGCAAAGACATTGTATCCAGTACACCTTCTTCTAACACAGTGCCTTGTACTTATTCAGAAAGGGATAAATTAAAATATGGTGAATAAATATGAAAACTTTATGTTCATTCTGAAAATAAGTTTAAAAATGTAATGTAGACTAAATTAAGATGTATTGTTTTTATTGTTGTCTTTTATAAAAAGACCAGGATATGTTTTGTAGAGCATGGTATGATGAGGTGGGAAGAGTGCCTCCTTGGGCCCATGCTGAGGTATATCTTTCTCCTGAGTTGCCAGCTGTACCACAAGTATGGTGTAGAATAGAGTTTATTTAGGGCAAGGAAAGGGGAGTTAAGAAGCAATGAGAGAGGGGCGGGGAAGGGGTGAAAAGAAGTGTGATGTGTTAGAACAGCTGCTCAAGTCTGAATACAGCACACTAAACTCAAAACAGTTTCATGTGTAAGAGGTTTATTGAGAGAGAGAGAGAGAGAGAGAGAAGGTTGCTGCAGAAAGAGAAGAGGGGAGAGAGAGGGAGGGGTTTTTCTCTTGTATATATGTATGGTGATGTGGTCACAGGTAAAGGTTGGAGTTGAGCCCAATGGATTCTGGGAATATGCTGGCTGTTGCCTTGGTAACAGGTCTGTGAGGCTCATCTATGTAACAGCAAGGGTTTTGGAGGTCCTGATGCCAACATACCCCCCTTTATGTCACTATAAAGAGGAAAGAAAAAGGGAGGGGGAGCCAATGGTGAAAAGGGAAGCAGATGGTGAAAAGAGCCTCGTGTCCCTTAAGCTGCTTCATGTTGTCTAGGGGCATCATCAGTTTTGGGGTGTAGCTGGCTTTTACCATCAGGATCTTCTTGGTAAATATTCATATCAGTTTCCTCTGTGGGCAGTGGCTGGTAATCCTGTAACAGGAACTGATTAGTAGTTTGGTTAGAAATGTTTTTGTATTTATCATTGAAGGAATGTAGAAGCAAGATTAATGAGGCAGGGAGCAAATAATAACACCAGGAAGATGACTAGGAGAGGCATTACAAAAGGGAGCATCCACTTCCATAATTCTATATTCGAAAATCCTAGAACTGGAGGTCTCACAGTCCCTGAAATTTTTTATGTCTGACTGTAGCTCCTGGATTTTATTTATTTATTTGTTTGTTTGTTTGTTTTTGAGACAGGGTCTCTCTGTGTAGCCCTGGCTGTCCTGGAACTCACTCTGTAGATCAGACTGGCCTCCAAAGCAGAAATCCACCTGCCTCTGCCTCCCAAGTGCTGAGATTAAAGGCATGCGCTACCACTGCTCAGCTCTGGATTTTATTTCTTACTATCCCAGATTGGTTGACATAGAAACAGTATTCTTCTTGAAGGAACAGGCAAAGACTACCTTCTTTAGCTATCAGGACTTCTAGCCCCCATTAGTTCTTGGGACGCTGGTACAAATAATCCAATAACCCACCAATGGGTGCTGCAAGAGCTCTGAAGGAGAAGGGAACAAGAGTTGCTTTCAAGGGAATGTCACCCAAAGGGTTGATGTCTTAACTCATATGTCAGCTGGGAGGCGTGGCTATAAAATGCCAATCCCTTAGCCCACAGAAAAAGCTGGGTAGTCCCTGTCTTAGTAGCCCTCTTGCTGACCGACCCTACCAATTAATATGTCAGTGTCCATGTGAGAATTCTAGTGAACTGGTAAATAGAAGTATGGAACTGAATTGGTAGGTGTGGGCCTGGCAGAAGTTAACCCCGCAAGATGGACTAGGGAGACATAAATCACATGGTAGAAGTTTGTATGTTCTGTGGCTGCAGCAGCAGCTCATGTAGTAGATGCCTGTGTTTTCTGTAGCAACCAGCTGAGGGGGCGCCAATGCCTTGAGCCAGTGTGTACAGTGGGTGGTTGTAGCTGAGTGACAGTGGCAAACCTGCACACTGAATGGCAACCTTCCTCAGCTGTGGTTGGGGTTGTAGCCAGTCCATGTGTCTGTGATCTTGCCACCTCCACTGGTCCCTGCTGTGGTGCTCTGCAGTGGCTGTTGACAGAACTGCCAAGTTCCTGGGTTTCACCACCAAATGATGTGTTAGAATTGTGTCTCATGGCTGGATATAGCACACTAGGCCCACATGTAAGAGGGAGGGAGAGAGAGAGAGAGAGAGAGAGAGAGAGAGAGAGAGAGAGAGAGAGAATGGATTCTGGGAATATGGTGGCTGTTGCCTTGGCAAAGGGTCTGTGAGGCCCACCTGTGTGACCTCACAGGTTTCAGATATCTTGATGTCAACAGGGAGAGGGAAAAAAGGTTACGGAGAGAAAAGAGGCAGAGAGGGGCAGAAAGAGCTAGGAGGAGCCAAACTGCCCCTCTTATAGCAAGTCAGGACTACCTGGCTATTGCCAGGTAACTGTTAAGTGGAACCTAGAAAGAATGTCAACACTTATAATTGATAAAGTTGAACAATAATAGACTTATTATTTATAACTGAACAAAATATATAATAAAATTTTAGTAATCTTAGTATAATAAGACCCTTTGATTTTAAAAACTGATTGTTCCTAAATATGTAGGTACAGCCTGCTCAGTTTGTATGATATTACTTGTTATATACATATATGTATAAAACAACAGTTAAAAAAATTGAAGACGTTGTTAATCCTGCACTTTGCCAGAAAAACTGAATCCACCATTTTGGGCCAAATGTAAAGCAATCATTTATTAAATATATTAAATGATGACTAAGAGGTATCCTTTGGTCATGATCACTCCTCAGACTTTGTTAGTTGGAATGGTAACAACAAGCCATGTGTTGCAGGTGGCTTGTAAGGACAAACCTATAGCCCACCATACTTTCCCATGAGGCTTTGGTGTTTTACCAAGTACTATAATTCCCATCATTCCAGGAAGTTACCTGATTCCTAGCCAGGTGGGGCTTAAAAGTTAATTTGGGGGCATTACAACATAAGTTTGATAAAAGAGCAAGGAGGTGCATATGGGAGGGCTTAGAGGGTGAAAAGAATAGGGGAAATGATGAAAGTATATTATAATATCTAAAAAAGAGATTGTTTTTGAAAATCAAGTGGATATAAAGAAGATGCTTAGTTTTGAACTTAAAAAAACTGATAGTTCTGAGAATTTTGATGGTTAATTAGTTAATAAAATACACCTCTATTAATTTTGAAAGTTAATTGTATAATACTCCAGCTAGTTTGTGAAACATATTTATTCAAATACAGTATGCAGGATCAGGACTATGATACAGTGGTGCCATACATTTTAATAACTGACATTTAGTAATGTCCCAAAGTAATGTATCCAAATTATTATACTGTAATACTTTAAAAACCATTTAAACGTAAATAATGATGTACTCATTAGATACCTGAAAGTGTTTAAAGTTTTTAACATGTCTTCTTGTGTTTGTGTGTGGCTCTATATAATAGACAATGATTTTGCTGAATGTTTGCAATCTGGCACCTCCATGGACAGCTAAAAGTGACACCATGACAATCAGACATCTTACAGCCAGCTTTGGGACCGAGTGACTAAACCGATCATCTCTAGCTAGCTGTCCAGAGGGCAACGATTTCCCTCTGTCACATGTCCTTCTCTGCCTGTGCCACAGCCCTAATAAAAGTCATGCTCTCCCTACCCGCACTCTCTCTTCTTTCCTCTCTTTCCCAGAGGCTGGCTCAGTAAACCTCTCATTCGAGACCTTCAGTGTAGTGTGATTTTTGTGGGGACCTCCACGTCACCTAATCCTGTCGCTGAAGAGTATATTTGGCTATTTTTTTTCCCTTATGTGAAATCCAAGGTTTTGGATATTTATTTTCTCTCATGAGAAGCAGCAAATGTAGGACTTGATTTTTGTTGCTTGTTGCAATCGAGTAATTCTGAATAATCTTGAATCTAGAACTGGAATTCTCTCGATGGGGAGCTATGCCACCAGAGCTTGATATGCTGATGGTGAACAGCTGCCCCTCTGGCTTTCTGTTTGGAGTTTACTTTTTCCTTAGAGTACCTGTAGACTACCCTGTGTGTCCAGCTACTATCCATCTCCGTTTTATTTTGTCTGGGAGACTTGAGATTTAGAATTGCTGCAAGTCTCTCTTAAAAGCTCTAGTCTGTAAATCTGTTTCATTCCCTTGCACTTACAGTGGCTATCCACAGCTCTTTATTTTTGTCATTAAGCTTTTAGTGCAAATATAGCCCTAATTTTCAAGCCACTGGGGCGGTCTCTGAAAAATCTCCAGTGTGTTTTGCCTGCATTCTATTTTATATAAGAAAGAAGGCTTGATATATAATATTTATATCTTGTAACTTTATCTAATGTTTTAGTAGTAGGCTCAGCATTAAACCTTAGGAGAATATAATCCTTTATCTTTAGAAAGTTTACATGCTGTGCAAAGAAAAAGAATATTTTAATAAGCTTTATTATTTGTAGTGGAAAACTCAAACAATATGAGACAGTAAAGAAATAGACTACTTGTCACAATAATATAGCCACTGTCTTTTTTACTTTCAGCAGATGATTTATTTTTAATATGTTGCTATTTAAAATATAGTAACATAACTTCCTCCTTTCTTGACACCAGTGCCTCCCATATCTCTTTCCTCCATACCCCCTCCCATATTTCCCCACATTAACATTGGAAGACTCTTCCTCTTTGATTTTTATTGCTCCACATGTATGCAAAAATATACATCTAACCTGCTGCATGGCTTTTTTTTTTAAATACTAATCATCTCTAGATTGCTTTTACAATATGAAAGCCGTGAGATAGTTACTCAGTCCTCTTTAAGAAATAAACGCAAGAGAAAAGGTCTGTACAGGATCATTGTAGGTTCAACTATTTTAGAGTCTTGTTAACACAGGATTGTATAAATCTGTAACATGTAGAATACAGATGGCTGAGTGTACACCAGAATGAACTCAGAAACTGAACTCAGGGTTGTTGTCCATCTGCTACAACAGAACACACAGTCTGGAACAATTTCTGTAGGGCAGTGGTCTGTTCAGGCAACTTACCCTCTGTTGAGTAGTAGGCCTAGAACTCTCGAGCCCCAGTGGGCAGTTTCTGCCTGCAGGCAGTGGAAGGAGTTTGGCAATAACTCCTGAATCTTTGGCCCCTGTTTCAGTCACAACCTCTCACAGTTGTCTCTGCAGGAGATGAGTGTGCTATCAGGTAAACAATGCCCCAAGCTGCCAGCATTCTAGCTGAACCCTACTCCCAATCATCTGACCACAGCCAGGCATGCCTTTCCACACAGATAGCCATGCCCTGTACAATATAAAGGGTAGTTTGCCCTCTCCCCTCTCTCTTGCTCTTTGTTCTTCTCTTGCCCTCTTTCCTCTTTTCTTGCCCCCTCTCTCTCTCCTGTTCTTTGTTTTCTCTTGCTTCCTTCTTTCCTTCCTCTCTCTCTCATTCTCTTCTCCTCTCCTTTCCTTCTCTCTACTCGACCAGCCTATTTTCTCTTTCCTATAATAAATATACATTGCTTCCTTTTTAACTAAGAGCTGTGCAGTCACATGTATCAGCAGCAGGCAGCTCCAGGCGGCGGAAGAGAGATACACACAGGCCCCACAAATTTCCAAAGGATACTTACTTCTCACAATTCTGAGAGCAAGGAAGCTCAAAGTCAAGGCGATTTTAAGTTGGATTATCTAGCAAGGACTAATTCCTTTGCACAGAGAAAATCTCCTCAAGTGGTAGAAGTTAGCCATATGCTACATGAAGCCTCTTTTACAAGAAGTGAATGGATCAATGTGGAGACAGCCTTCATAGCACCTTCTTCTTACAAGCCTTACTTGTTAACAGCATCACATTGGCTGTTACTTTCAACACTTGACTGCTTGGGAACAGTTTAAAGCTAACACCGTGACACAATATATCTTTACAGCATGTCTGACCCTTAGACCCATTTTTTTTTTTTGTAATTTTGTGTCATTAATATCTTTATTTTTCTAATGGTAACATAGTGATGCAGCTTGAGTTCAGATTGCTCTATATTTGACCGAGTTTTGCTTCTACTAATAACTATAACATTAGGGTTGGGTGATTGTTAAACTTTGACATGCTGTTTTGGGATTTACTTGGATTATCCTGACCAACCATTAGAAAGGAGATGGCTTCTTTCCTGTACTGAATTTTTGTTACCTTATGGTTTGAATATAGAGTATTGCCAGCCCAAGTACATTAAATTCCTTTAAGGGTGTGTGTGTGTGTGTGTGTGTGTGTGTGTAACAATAATAATCAAAGGAAGAGCAGCAATCAGCAGTCAGTCAACAATATGGGAAACAAGTGAGACTGTAGAGAAGAAAGGGAGGAAGGCAAGTGACGTAATTGTATTTCAACGAAAATCTATTTAAACATATTTTTTAGTGTTATTTATCTAAGTGACATGTATTTTTTTAAAACCTTGATAATATTATGCATGTAAATGGTTAATCTTGATACCTACCAATTTACCCACTACCTGTACTGTAATTTAGAAGCGGTTTTGTTGCTGTTTTGATTTGTATTTCTTTTTTACCAAGATCATGCTTTCTCCAGTTTTATGAGCATTCAAACTGTTGAAATCTTAAGTGGATAGGTTGGTTGGTTTTATAAGCATGACTAGCAGCCACAGTTATACATGTTTAGCCATGGTAGGTCTGGCAGATAGTAATGGTAGATTCCTTTTACTGGTGGACACATTACAGTGGTAATGCTAGAATGTGAACAAGTATGTACCTGGGATCATGCAAGTCTGTCAGTTATCATGTTAAACTGTAGCAAGTCCTGTAACGACTGGCACTTAGATATTAAAAACTAAGGGATGAAAGTTCTCTTCTAAAGGAGCAAGATTTGGGGATTAATTATAATAAAATTCACTTTTATTCACTTAGATTGTTTTTGGAACTCTGCTTATGGATACACATCTTTCTAAAATGTGAGTTGCCACTCCCTCCCAAATGGTTCCTTCACAATAATTGAAATATATGAGTTATTATCACCTAACTTTTCCTCATATCCTTTACCTTGTATTTGACATTTTTCTTTAGAGAGTAAGAACACTCTAATTGGAGCATCAGCTAATTCAATAATTAAGGAATGATGAGTTAATTTAGGATATGCAAAAATTGATTAAAGTATATTTATGTTTAATTTGAATAGAAGTAATTGAAACAAAAATTATAAAAGAACTTTAGTCTACTATTAAATTTTCAAATTCTTTAAATATTAAAGTAAGTGCAAAGATAATACCATGATTATATTTCTTCCACTTAGAACTAGGAATTAGAGTACTATAGAAGGTTCCAATTAATACAACTCTATTCAATCCTGGTGGCAGTGATGGTGGGGGCGTTAGCCCTCCTTGATACTTGCCCCAATGTTCTGGGTTCCTGAATGAAAGACACAACCTTTATATTTTTGTACACCTTAAACTGTGTAATGGCTAGGCCACTTGCTAACCTCCATGTGGCTAATCCACCCTACTCTGATATTCCCAAGTTATTACTTACTAAAATCTATATTCCATAAGCCAATCCTCTTGGGCTGTGTTACCCTGGCTCCTACATGGTGATTATGTTTTCTGCCCCCCACCCCCACTTCTCAAGCATGGTCCTTGGATCTGCTTATCACTGTGTGGAGGATCTCTCTCTCTCTCTTCTTCCTTCCTTGGTCCTTTGCCCAGGAATCCTAACAGTCTCACCTCTGTCTCTCTACCCAGCCTTTGGCTTCCAGGAACTTTATCAATCAAAACTAATTGGGGGACAGGGTTCCCTTGGTATCTTATGTGCAGACGTGAGGATTCTTCTGCAATTTTGGAGAACCAAATTAAGATAATACAAGCAGTATTAGACCCACAACAAGTACATTTCATAAAATTCTGAAAATGATGCACTTTATATCCCACCAGGAATCCTGTCTGTATGTACATACTTCTTTAATGAGTTTTTCACATCTTTTATGGTCCAAAATACTGGGACATCCTATGTGGGCAGTTTGTCATCTGGAATAACATTAACTCATGAAGTCATATGACAAAGGACATGGGTCTTTCTCAGCTGATATATTACTCCTATCTATCTAATATTAATTTCATAAGCTTTTTTTATAACTCAGAAAATATAACTTTTAAGATAGTAGACACCAAGTTTTACATATCCCTTCTAAGACAGACTCACCTACAGCATCTGGCAGTGCTGTGATGTGCTCAGGTTCATATTCTTGTATTTCCTAAATGTTGGTGGTTGATTCTATTCTTATTTTTCATTGTCTTCATGTTTTTGTTTTTTCTTTCTCTCCCTTCACTTTGTGTACAAGATTCAAAGTACTAATTATTTCAAAGCCTTAAAATATCCAAGACTATTAAATAATATGGAAAATAAGTTCAATATAAAGCAGTTACCAAGATTGTTTGTATTTCTGTAGATGAAATGTAAACATTCTATTTCTTATATTCTGTTTTTGTTAAAGCTGCTATATATATATATACATATATATATATGTATATATATATATATATATTAGCATTTCTTTGCAAAAATAAAATAACAATCAGAAATAGAAGCTCATTAAAATTTTCATTCAGAACCAGCTTCTCAAGGTTTGGGTTTCAGACCTGGGACAATCAGCTGAGGGGCGTATTTAACATACCAAAGTTGACCTGGCCTCCAGGTTCAACCAACATCCTGCATTCCCTTTCTGGCATACCCTGCCCTCTTCCTAGAACTTTCCATTCCAGGTGCTGGGCTTCCCCTCCTGAACAAGCACTCTCTTATATAATCCAGACACATTGGTGTCTCCTTCCTTTTCTCTTCTCTCTCCCTCTTTCTCGCTTTATCTTTTCTCTCCCCTCTATCTCCCTTCCAATGGTAACTTCCCTTGCCTTTTTCCTTAGGACTAGTGAACCTGACTGAAAGCTGCTTCCCAATAAACTTACCTTTATATATATTCTAATCTGGTTTGACTTGTCTCATTTTACCAGCAAAGAAATGTCTCATCCAGGTGATAAGGGGTAGTTATACACATGCATATTATCATAGGTATGCTAAACGCAAATATTGTACATTATAAAGAAGTACTCAAGTTAAATGACCAGCCAGCATTAACTATTTTATTTCATCATTATGAAATACGGCATTCAGATTAAAAAAAATACTTTTGTTGTTTTCTGTGTGATGTAATAAAAATAAACTGTGTACCATAACTTTACTTGAACAACTTTGTTTTACTAGTCAATATGTCAGTATTTATCTTTTCTCATTGTTAAAGCTAAGACTGAGAGTGGATGTGATGTCTCTCTCTTCAATTAAATTGACTAAGCATGTTTCTAGTAAGGAAGGAACCATCAAGGGGGGGACTTAGAAGTATCTGTAAATTAAACTGTCCCTTTCAGGCTACATGGATGTGCAAAAGCAATGTCAAAGGGATTGGAGAAGAATTGCATTTCCTGAGAGACAAGCAAATTGTTTCATAACAAATCCCATGTTAGTATGATGTGGTTAAAAAAAAACTTAGTAGAAATGACTAAAAAAAGAAAATAAAATTATTTGATACATTTCAAAAGTCTATGTATAATTTCAATGTAGTTTTGGTATCAGTGTTTCAAATTAGAAACTTTAGGGAACGGGGAGGTAACCAAGTCAACGAAGTGTTTGCAACACACACACATGAGGACTTGTTTTTGGATTCTCCAAATTCAGACAAAATCCCATGTACAGAAGCACGTGCAAGCACTCCCTGTGTTCAGAATACAGATAGAAATTTGTCTGGGGCTTCCTGACATGACAGTAAGCCATATTGGTGAAAACCAGGCATAGTGAAAAACTTTGCTGTAAGAAATGAAGTAGATAATTTTAGAAGATGACAGTCATTGTGAGCTGCTGGCTTGCACACATATGCATACTGCACATATAAGGGACACAGATATACATACACACACAGAGCAAAGCAAATTATGATATGTAGAGAACAAAAGAATAAATAACACGCTATTCAGCTAAAACTTGAAAAGTTAAATATAATCACATGGTAATTATATATAAATTTGTGAAAATTGAAGGGTTCACTCATAATAATTTGTATACATTGTGTGATTTTTGTCTTGATATTCACTATTGAAGACTAAGTTTCTATAATTAGGTATTCTTAAATTTAAAACTCATTTATGAAACTTTGATATTCTGAAGAGTAACTATAAGAACTTGACAGGATGAAATAAATGTTAAAATTTTTGCCTCTAATAATAAGTATTTTTCATAATGTTGGAAGCTTGTGACAAGTCCGAATCCTATAAAAGGATGCATAGGCAAGCAGAAGGAATGTGTACATATGCTTTGAGTAGAAGTGGTATGAATGGCAAATGAAAGTAATATTCATTAGATAAAAATAAATATCTAGCTAATATGGTCAATTAATAATCTGACAAAATACATTTGTTCTATATGTCCATTTTCAAACTGTATTAGATTAATAGGCATTGCATTTCTCAGTAGTGGATTATACACTGAAAGATTTTTTTCTTAGCATTACCTTCATAGTGAGATTCATGACAGCTGCAAAACTATAATGTGATCCTTATATCTTAACTCTCAATTTTTCACGTGTGAATTAATAAAGGCTCTTCTATAATTTTAGTACCAACTGTTGTGTTTTATTAAAAGATAAGAAAACAGAGATATATTTAGTGGAGGTTCATTATAATGTAGGGGAAGGGAGTGCCTCTGCAGGCCCATACTAAGACATCCCTTCCCTCTCTGAGGTACCAACCACAAGATGGTATAGTATAGAATAGAGTTTATTCAGGGCATGAAGAGGGGAATTGAGAGGGTAGTAGGGAAAGAGAGGGAGAGAGAGAGAGAGAGAGAGAGAGAGAGAGAGAGAGAGAGAGAGAGAGAGGAGAAGTAGAGGCAGGCCATGAGCACATGGAGAGTGGAAGGAATGGGGAGAGAGAAGGAGCAGGAACAAGAGGAGAGAGCAAGAGTAAGAGGAGAGAGCAAGAGTAAGAGGAGAGAGCAAGAGTAAGAGGAGAAAGCAAGAGTAAGAGGAGAGAGCAAGAGTAAGAGGAGAGAGAGCAAGAGTAAGAAGACAAGAAAGCAATGAGGGGGCAGGCAGCTCCTTTTATGGTGAGTCAGGCACACCTGGCTATTGCCAGGTACCTGTGGGGCAGAGCCTAGACTAAATGCCAACACTAACCTCCTATGAAAAGTGGTATTTGACTAGTCTAAGGTCAAGACATTCAGGAAGATCTGTTACTGCACCCAAAGGACAGATCTCAGAAGCTGTGTTCATAAACCAGAACTATGTGAGGAGAAAATTCAAGGAGTAGAAATGACAAGAGCAACTTGTAGGTCTGAGAACCGTTCCAATGTTTAAAATTGACCAGAATAAGGAAAGAAATGAGATAAACTAGGAACATATGTCAATGAGCACATGTCACATTTAGGAATTTCCTCTCAACTCTTAGACTCTGCCTATTTTACTAAACAAAGATGCCCAGTTTCATGTATGGGGATCAAGAAGAATTTCAAAGTCCTACAGGCTTGTCCTACACTGAGGAGGGAGCTCTCATTTGCTGTCCAAAGTGAATTCTTGATTCTAAATAGCATATTTCTAATAAGTATACTGTACTTTTCCCCCTTTGAATACTAGCAGACTTAGATTCTCCTTCTATGGGTTCCTCAGATTTTGGGATTTCAAATCTAAGCTCATTTTCTTTAGATTTTTTTCAGAACTTCACTGAAGTACAGTGTGCATACTATGAAATTAACGTCAATTTTAAATAACAGTTAATAAAACGACAAATATGTAAACTTATATCACCAGCAACTCAGATGGGAAAATAAGTTATTTAAAAATAATTAAACAAAACAATGTTTAAAAGAAAGTACTTTTACTTACTTTGTAAGTACAATGAAGGAAGTTAGAGACTTGCATCCCAAAGATATTTTTCTTTGCATAAACAATGCTTTTACTTTGTGAGAAGAAAGGAACACTGAAATTCCTATCACTTGCCAATACTTTTAGTCCACCTCCAACCCAAACACAGACTCCACAAAGCAGATTAACACAATGGTGGAATATTTCTGGGTGCTAGCCATGTAGAATAAGCAATGTGTTCCTTTCTGGAGTCTGCTAATTATGTTTCTACACTACTTGTTCTTTCTTCCTTTCTCTCTGTTTCTCTCTGTTTCTCTCTGTTTCTCTCTGTTTCTCTCTCTCTCTCTCTCTCTCTCTCTCTCTCTCTCTCTCTCTCTCTCCCTCCCCCCTCTTTCTTTCTTTAATTTTTCCTCCTAAGCTAAAGGATGCTAGAATGGTAGACTTAGAAAAGACTTTAGGGTAGACAAAAAAAATTCAGTAAGAAAACATTGGTGCCCCCAAAAACTTTTAGCACAGACCATCTTTTTGAATAGGAGCTGTATGATCAGGTCCCAGATCTGTGAGCCACTGATTGTGTTCTTGAGAGAACTTTCACCTGACTTATTTTATCATACGTAAAATGAGACAGGATCTGGTTTGTTTTGTTTTTTTGAGACAGGGTTTCTCTATGTAGCCTTGGCTGTCCTGGAACTCTCTCTGTAGACCAGGCTGGCCTCGAACTCAGAAATCCACCTGCCTCTGCCTCCCAAGTGCTGGGATTAAAGGCATGCACCCAAAGATATTTTTAAAGGGATGATAAATTGAAAAAAAGAGCTCAAATATTAGAAAGTTACTATGTTCATGAATGAAAATATTTCCTGTTTTCAAAAATTATATCATAGAAAGGGACCTATTGCCAAAATGTAACAATAAAATTAGAAGCTCACTTTTCACAAACATGAAAATAATGTTCTTTATTCATGTGAAGTTTTAGAACAGGGGATGCTGGTTAATAAATTACCTCCTTAGAGCAGGGAATGGTGGCCACATCTTTAATGTTAGTATTTGGGATTAAAGAATTCTCTGAGTTCTATGCCAGCCTGCTCTACATAAAGAGTTCAGATATCATTGGATTTACACAGAGAAGTCCTGTCTCAAAGCACATAATGAACTAAAACATAAAATAGACAACTTCACTCATATGAAAAAAATAAATTTATGTGAAACAAAACGGAGCAGCAACAACAAAAAGATGGCCAAGTAGCGAAAGAAGTTCAGAGCAAAAAGAACATAGCTTGAACCACTAAATTATTCGGTTTTCAAATGTACTACAGTGTCTTAGTCATCAAAGTAGCCTGGTGTTATAAAACTCCAAAACCTATAAAGTAACAGGACAGGACACAGGCCTAGGGAAAAATGTTCCAAATTTACCACTGGTCATTGTAAAAATTTCAATTACTTGAAATGGGAAAACTGTAAGAAGCCGCAGTGAGCGGTGTTAGCCAGCAGATGGCGTTGACATCTGGTGCTCTCCCAAGTTTACAGAGAAACTGCGCATGTGCCTAGGGACAAAGACCGCCAAGTCACTAGCCATCCAGGGCGTATTATGCTCCTGAGCAAACAGCCAATCAGAGATGAGCATGCCGCTCCAGGGCATATATAAACAGTGCTTTTGGGGTGTAGGGGGTCGCCCTCTGGAAGATGTAATAAAGAATGGCTGCAGAAGGATTCTGTGTGTCTGTCCGTGATTTCCTGCTGGCAGGAAACCTGCGCGGGCGACAGAAAACCAGGTAAATTTTTAAATAAATGATTTCTGGAAGAAATGGCATCGCATGTGGAAGGGTGAAACTGCATGAATGAAGATGGAAGTGACAATTAGATGATCTGGAACTGAATGTGATTCCAGCTGAATGAACAAGTATAGCTTTGATCAGACACAAATAATCTTATAGGTTCACTGTGAATCATGACTAGCAAAGCTCCTGGGGAGGGCACACATACTATTGAATGGGTCATTTAGTTGCTACTTTATGGTCATTAAGTCAGAGTTTTAGGAATCTGGAGTGTCTTCAAGAGAATTTAGAATAGTCAATGTGTGCTTACTGGTTAATTTCTACATATTTCCTCAGAGAAAGGAGAATAGTGAGTAGGGGGTCATTTACTCTGGCTTTGTTTTCCTTTTCTTTCTTCTACATGTGTTTTTTTTTCTCTTTAATGGAATAAAAGCTGAAGTGATAAGGGATGTACAACATGAAAATGCAATTAATAGCTTTCCAGATAACTATGTTAGAACTGAAATACAGCAGAGAAAACTGACATCCTGTCTTTTCTGTTCTGATGAAATGGATGTTCTCAACTGACATGGGGCTGTAAGTTCCAGTTGCACTTAATGAGACAGAAAATGGGGGCAGGAACTTGTGTGGCATACATTGTTCTGGGATCAAGGAACAAGGACTATTTTCATTTGTCTTTCCTCCTAAATAAGAAGTACACCATATTTGAAATCAGCATGTGTCCCCCAGTTAAGTTCAGGATCTTTTATAGTTGTGTGTGTGTGTGTGTGTGTGTGTGTGTGTGTGTGTGTGTGTGTATGTGGGTGTGTGGGTGTGTGTGCATGTGTGATTTAAAGCTTTTAAAACTCCTTTTTTCTCAAAGTTTATGGGTGCCTAGAAAAAGATTGGTTGATTATCAGAACACAGATAGTTTGTTCTACTTCATGCTTCAGGGACAACATTTTAAAGACATAGGTACTCAAGACATTCTCATAAATATAGTAGATAATAGATTATAATCTTGAAACATAGATGAATTTGTTACCTAAGACATCCTCAATTTCAACTAGAAAACAAAAAATCATTTCTGAGAGCAGAGGTGATAGGAGGGAAGTCCTTTTGACACATTACTTTATGTGTAGTATGAACAGGACAGTATAGATCTACCTTGCTCTGAGTTGGAATATTGTCCAGAAGTTTTAGTTTCATTCTGACTCAGTAGACATTCAGAGTACAGCCTTCTCATGCATCTTCTGAATAAGAATTAGCACCCAGAAACAGTATGTACACCTATAGTTAATTTCCTGCATATGTATTAATATCTACAGGGACTGGAGTAGATCTGGACACTGAAATTGGTGTTTTTCAACTTGTCTTTCTATAGTGATGGACATGTCTTTCCTTATCCAATCCTATCGTAGTAGGTACTAAGAACAAATAACTTAAAACATGGCTAGGAATTTTGAGCAACTGATCTTTTAATTTGCTATAATTTTAATGTGATTAAGTTGACATTCTCATATGAGATTATTGGCTATCATATTCTTATTCAAATGAACTTATGACAATAATATAAGCCTTCTGAAACCATGGGACATTTGTTTTTTAGCCCTTCTTTGTGAACTAAAAGTTCATGTTCTTGTACTTCAGTTTTTAAAAAAAATTATAGATTCTTTGTGAATTTCCCATCATACACCCTAGTTAAAGTAATCTCCCTGTTTATCCATATTTGCCATCTGCCTTTGTATCTTCCCCTCCAAAAGAAAATAAAAGTAAAAATAGAAAAAAAACAAAACAAAGCATATCTCACTTTGGAAGCTGCAATGTGTCCCACTGTGGCACACTATACACTTTTGCCCACACAACTTTGCCTGTCAATGTTCATTGAAATGAATTATTGACCTGGTGCAAGGCTTCTGGCTTCTATCAATACTGGATCCTTACCAGGACTTCTCTTGAATATCCTGTTCTTGTTCCATGTCATAGAGATCCTTAGGTTTTGGTTCTATAGATCCAGCCCCTTCATGTATTCCAGTAGTTCATAGATGAGGTAGATGTTGATGTTGGGGTGGGCAAACTTAAAGTCCTGGACGTGGGCCTGGGTGGTGCTATGTTGGTCAGTCCATTAGTTGTCCTGTGCCTGTGTCATCTAGGTCATCTCTCCCACACCCATTTCACCAGGGTCAGCTCCCCAGTTCTTATGCCCTAGGGCCTGGCTCTCTGTGCCCACACCACCAGGCTTAACTCTTACCAAGAAATGCCCATGTGAAGTGAGAGGACTGATCTCCCAAATGCTGCTGCAGTGGGTGAGGAGCAAGTCTAACTCTCTGGCACCAGTCAGAACATGGATGGGGCTAGCTCTCTTGAACCCAGCCACCAGGGTTAGCACTACTGTGCTGCTCAGGCAGAGGAACAGGTCCTATACCCATGCCCTTGGGGCAGGCTCACTGGAGGAACGCACTACACCACAAGCAGTTCTACTGTGCAGCCCTGGCAAGCAGTTTGCCTAGCCCTGTGCGTCCCTCAGACATGAACAGGATGCCAGGTTGCAGTGGCATTTGTGTGATGATAACTTGGTCCACAGAAATCAATGTAGCACTTAATACATTTGTTGTTCTTTCAATCTGGTTTGGTTCCTAACATGCACATAAAAACTAACAACTGTAACTCCAGTCCTAGTGGGTACCACACCCTCTCTCTGCCTCTGTGAGCTTCTACATGAATGTGATGTCCATAAGCACATATATAAAACAAAAAAGTAATAGTTTCTAAAACATAAAAAATCTAACAATACCCTTAGCACAAATCAAATGAAGTGATAAAATTTATTATATAATAGTTCTTTCTAAATTTCCCCCAGTTATCAAATTCATCTTCATATAGTTTGAGTTGAAAAACTTCAGCAAGATAGCAACTGCATTTGCCTTATGTGACTCTTAATATTTCTTTTAGAAAATAGTATGATGAACCTCCAGTTTAAAAAAAATTTAAAGCCCACAATACATTAATTTCTAGGCACCATCTTATACAATAGGTTTGTGGGTTGAATGGAGTAGAATATGTTTTTATAATTACAATTACTACTGAGTGATAATTCCCCATTTCCTCTTCCTCACTGGCAAGACTTGGTTCCATGTGTTTGACTCTCAAATATATATTAGAAATGGGGCTGTGTAAAATTTATTCTTTTATGATTATCTTATTCCAGTTAAAGTGTCTTAGAATTTCAACCATGCTATATAGCACATGAAAAAAAATTGTCTCTTTTCTTCAATGACTAATATTTTTTGCAATATGCCTTCTGTATTTAGTTATCAGTGGATAGTTGATTGAATGATTATGGTGCTAGCTATGGTAGCCAGAGGCTCATGTATGATGTGCACGTGCTTTGCGGTGAGCTGTCTCCCCATCATACCCTTTTATTCAAGGATATACATCTCTCAAAGTAACTCTGCTGTGTGTGTTTAAGTGTCTGAATACTGAGTTTGATTAGTGATGATCTTTTTGTGATATTTAATGTTTGCTTTTTCTAGCTTCTCCAATTATTTTAAGTGCCGGCTACAGGCTACTTTGTTTTAACCCACACCTCCTTCAGCAGGTCTTCCTCTTTGTGGTTCTGTGGAAAATGCTCAGGTCCTGCTCCATAAATTAGGTCTCTGAAGTCGAAACAACTCAGAGCATTTGAAGCTCACTGAGGAGTTAACTGTGAAAATGGAGTCCTGTGAGGGTTTTTCAAAATATTTTCACTGAGAGAAGACATGAGTCTTACAAGTTTAACCTCTGTTTCATTTATACTATTTGCATAGTTCTAGAGGGGAAAAAATGGATTGAGACACCACTAGTGTTTTAACGAATGTCACACTCATGATGTTTCTCAGCCACTGCCACATCCTTTACTTCAAACATGAACTTGTTATCTGACTTGCTACATTATAACTTCTATGAAGTGAAGAAATTACGATATTAAGAGTTTTACTTTTCATAATAGAGCATAATCAACGCTTATGGAATGCTCCTTTGCGTAGGACACTAGTTATTTGTTTGGATTATCCAATTCAGATAACATTTACAATAAGACTATGAGTGGATTACCAATAAGTCCATTTTACAAATGGACAAACTGAAGCACAAAGTTAGTAAGACTTGCTTGGGATGGGGACTGGCTCAGTTAATAAAGGGCTGGCATTGGAGCATGGGCCTGATAGAGTTTGACCACCAAACCTCAGGTCAAATTAAAAAGAGCAAAAGGCATTCTTTGTGGTATTAACTTATATTCCCAGCACTGAGGAGACAATAAAGATAGACTTGGGAGGCTCAGTTGCTAGCCAGCCCAGCACATTCTAAGCCAGTGAGAGACTGTCTTAAAAGCTAAAGAAAAGAGCGAGTGACGCGGTTTTTTACGTAAAGGCACCTTGCACTGCGCCTCATAACCTGTGCTTGATCCCTGGGACTCACATGGCGAACAGAAAGAACTGTTACCTTTCTGTTATCTTTTTGTTATCCACAGTTATCTGCTGCACTCCATAATACCCAGCCATAGCTAAGTATGTTCCCTGCCACGCCCTCCCTACACACACACACACACACACACACACACACACACACACACACACAAATAAATTAATATATGCCATTTCCTTTTAGTAAGAGAAGATAGAAATGGACAGCACTTGAGAAACAACGTTGTTCAAAGTCGTGCTTGGTCTTGCCCATGCCACATCACACACGTGAACAAACCTGCGGAAGGTCCCCTAGGTAAACACGGGGGATTCACCGTTTTAAGATCTATTCTCACTGACTCCTAACATCTTTGTACGTAATAATTGTTTGCTTGCTTGCTTGCTTTGACTCTGTTTTTAAATTTTGTGTAAGTAAGAGTTGCCCGGTGTTTATTTAGGCACACATTGATAGGCAGCCCTTGCTCCTAGTGCCTGAACTGGTTGGTCTGTTTTGCTGCTCCTGAGATGGCCTTTCTAAGTGTTGCCAGGGTGCAGCGGTCTGAGATTGTCTTGTGAGTCACAGCCACATGCCTGAAAAGATGAGCCTGCGTATACATGTGAGTCAAGAATCTCAGTGGTCTGTCTTCAGGAGCTTTTACAATTGGACTCACCACAACTAGCTACAGCATAATATTGGTTATATAATAGGACAAACTCACTCCAACACTGGTAGATGATATAACCTCATTGTTAAAATCTTGGCAAAAGAAAGACTTGAATTTCCTTCCTGTTGTTTCTACAAAATAGCTCTGAAGCATTGCAGATGTTGATTGTTTCTGACTCCACTGCCCACCTATAAAGTGAGGGAGGTATCCTGTCAATCACAGAGCTGTTCCGAAGATTATGGAGATTAAGTATGGAAGTGGTCCAGCAAGTACTTTACTACCTTAGCATCACATGATGCTAAGGCTGCTGCATGTCCTGACCCTGACAGTCCAGACTGTGTTTCAAATGTCTGTTAACCTTAGTGCGTTGTTGAACAGTAGTGAAGTGCAAAAGTTCTACAAGTTTTTCAGAAATTATCAGTACATTTGCTTTTATAATTTGTTGTGAGTAGATAAAATGCAGGTTTGTAAAGAACTTTGAAAATCTATATGCAGGGAAAAATAACTATAAAATCACCTAACCTCCCATTGTGTAACAGGACATAAAAGACTTTTTTTTTTAAAGTTCATATGAATTGAAGTGAATTTTCCCAGAGTGACGAGTTCCCTTTGTCACCTGTCTGTATCATTACCATCCAGTGCTGTTGTGCCTGACAAACCTAGGACCATTTTAGTATTTACGTTTTAAAATAACTCTAATTAGGAAAATTAACTTGAGTGACATGTAGAAGAAATAATTGAATGGTTAATAATACTGTCTTGCTGCCAAGAGTTCTAGCATTTTGGCAGACTATGGGCATTTTCCTGTGTTGTCTTATATCATGAAATGAAACAGGAATGTAGGATTTTTGTGCATTCTATTCCTCTGAGTTTGTACTGCACTGCCCTCTGGAGGAGAGAACTTGCCTTAGCATATGTATTGTAATTTTAGGAAAAATTTACACTCTGCAGGGGTAAACTGCATAAATGTATGATTCATGATACTAGCATCAAAATGCAAAATAAATCTTTTGTATATGATTATAATATTTAATTTAAATTATTGAGAATGAATGACTAGCATTCGCACTGACTATTTTAGCTTTAAATATTTACTTTTATCCTTTGGTTGGCCTTTAAAATACATTTAAATATTTTAGATATCTTACAGTGATATTATAAAATATGAATTTTTAATATTTGCTTCACTGATCTTTTGTCCTTTTATTTTGAATATACATTGGATTCTCCATTTAGGGAACAGTTATTTTTTTTAATTCACTTGCTTTTCTACACACATTCAAATATTAATCGTTTACCACACATATTATTCAAAGTACACAGTGTATACATGTCCTTAACAATGGACAGACAGATGATCATTGGTTAAGTTATAAAAATAATCTGTGAGAATATTTCTGAAGCAAATAAATATATTGAGTTTGACTGATAAAATGAAACCAGGGAAGAAGCAGGGTGGTGTACTTAGGCAGATCTTACTGTAATGTCCCCGTTACACATCGAAAGTTGTTTTTTTAATGACCATTACAGAAATGGACTCTGGTTGACCCTCATGACAAAGATCCTATGAAAATGGAAGATAGTGGCCCATCTCCTGTGTAGTATGTATCATTTGGTCAGCAATTTTTTTGTAGCAGGAGAACTTATGTTGAGCTTTTTCCTATGTACTTCACTCTAGAATTTCAAACTTTCTGCAGCTGGTTCCAATGGGCTGAGAACCAGACCATCAACAAGAGAATAGAAAGACGGGAGATAAAGAGTGATTGGAATTATAATGGATGAATCCTTAGGACTTCTTCTATTTTCCTCTTATTTACACCTAAACTTTTCAACCATCTTCATATGCTCAGATTTTTAACTAAAATGTCATCTAGGCACATTCTCATTTAATACCTCTCCACTAGCAGGCCAATTTATGATGAGTGACCAAAACCAAGTAGCTAAAGTGACATTATTTGTCTTCCATAGCTCCTTTTAAAAGACATTTAACAAAAAAGAAAGACAGAAAGAAAGAAAAAGAGAAGAAAGAAAGAGAGAAAGAAAGAAAGAAAGAAAGAAAGAAAGAAAGAAAGAAAGAAAGAAAAAGAAAAAGAAAAGGCATGGTGGCACATGCCTTTAATCCCAGCACTTGGGAGCCAGAGGGAGGCTGAGGCTGATTTCTGTGTCCAAGGCCAGCCTTGTCTACAGAGTGAGTTCCAGGACAGCCAGGGTTACACAGAGAAATCATGTATTGGAAAACCATTAAAAAAAGGCATTTTAAAATTTGGAGGATTATAATATAATTACAAAACCTCTCTCTCTCTCTCTCTCTCTCTCTCTCTCTCTCTCTCTCTCTCTC
>JADRCD010238465.1:21106-55533 GCA_019843815.1 Montemys delectorum
TCTCTCTCTCTCTCTCTCTCTCTCTCTCTCTCTCTCTCTCTCTCTCTATCTCTCTCTTTCCTCCCTGGGAACTCTGCCTTGTGCCCCTCCCTATTCTCCTTAAAATTCATGGGCTCTTTAAAACTAATAGTAATTGTGTTTATATTTATATATGTATATACATTTCTAATTATAATCCAGTCAGTCTGTATAATGTTATTTGTATGTACCTGTTCAGGGTTGACTGGAATTGGACAATCAATGAGTGTGGTCTTTCTGAGTTTTACTCAGTTGCCTATTTTTGGGGGGAGGTAGAGTTAAGGCCTCATGTATTTTCCACATCTAGTTGGGAAAGTTCACTGGTGTAATCCTTGCTCAGGTCACATTGAAGCAGTCCATGTTAGTGAAACTTTGTGGGTGTACCTTCTGATGTTACTAGGGAACACAGTCCCACAGCAAACTTCCTGAAGCTCTGGCTCCTGCAATTTTTCAGCCCCCTTCTTCTGCACCACTAACTGAGCTCATAGTTTTTATGGACTATAAGTTCAAGGGTTTGCCACACCTTTCATTGTCAGAGCCTCATAGCAAACAAGCCATACAGACACAGATCACACTGCTAATTAGTAGAGACAAATAATAACATGAATTTCCAAATAACACTTTGTATGGGGCTTATGTTATAAAAGAAAGCAGGGAGGGGGGACAGAAGAAGAAAGGTAGGGATACTTTTAGTAGTGTATATTTCACTAGAAGAACCAGACCTTAAATTACATGCCAACTTCTAAATAAATAAACTGAAGTTTAGAGAGCAGTGCTGGAAAAGAAGTGCCATGGGTTTGTTCATTTGATACTTTCTCTACGTACAGCTAGGAGTAAGCTGTGGTGCTGATCCCTTGGACTATAATGCTGAAGTGAATAATGCCATGGCTATGTGACATTGTTTCTAGTCAATACTTCTCTACCTACTTCAACTTTCAATACACAACTAAAACGTTGATTTCAAGAGTCCAACCAAAATTACCATCTTGTATAAATCAGAAACAGATGCAAAACTGTACATTATGTTTAGACTTATTTTTAGATACCATAAAACTATTCTTTAGCAAACACACTGACCACACGTTTTATACTTATTCTGGCTAAGGGTCTTTCCTTTCGTTGTAAACATCCACTCTACCAATCAGATTTAACTTAGTAGATTTACTGTGTGATGAATCATTACTGTATTGTATAAATTAACTTAGGGTCATTACTATATTTTATAAATTAACTTTTAAGTACATTTTAGCTTTCTGAAAACAGATAATTTTAAACTCAATATTAACTGCAAATTTGATTCATCCTATTTTAACTATTGAAATATTGTAGTAAAGATGTGATTATAATTTTATAACTGATATTCATAAAATTTATATCCTGAACTACATGTATAATTTATTTAATGTTACTTCTACAAAGCAACTTGTTTTTTGACAATTACATACAAGTCTATAGCATCCTGCTTATTGTTTACTCTTGTAGCCTACCATCTCTAGTCTCTCTCACCCATCATCACCTCCTCCTTAACACGCCTTCCCTTCCAACTTTCATGGCTTTATGTTTTGCTTTGCAACCCACTAATGTGAATCAAGGCTGTCTATGTGGGCACTACTATGCACCCCTACCTTGAAACTGGGAAGACTCGCTTTTTTGTATACAATTAGCTTCAACAAATGTCTCCTCTAGAATTCATTAGTTACCAACAATTCAGCAAAGAGAGTTAGGGTCTCCCAAGCTCCTCATGTTTGTGATCAAATGGTGACAGGCCCACTTTTGTCAGTACCAGTGAGGGTAATTGCAATCATGTTTGCAATGGCCCTCCTATGCTCAGAAGGTATCATTTTGCAACACTTTTCTCTCTATCTTCCAGCTCTTATGTTCTTTGTATAGCCTTTTCATAAATGTTCTCTGAAACACCTTAAGGGATGGTGGGGGTCTATAAATGCCCTGTTTCTGACTAATTCTTCAACCATTTCTTGTTTTCATCATCTTAGGTAGCAATGAGTCTCTGCCTTCACGTTGTTTTTGGTTAAGTAGAAGCTTTTCTAGTTAAGCATAAGAATAGCCTTTATCAATGGGAATGAACATAGATATTTAGACTCCTGTGTTAAGTTATTTTAGCAGCAGTAGTGAGTTCTTTCACAGGGTCTATGACTTCTTCAGCCATGGAGGTTTTATCAGTTTACATTACCAGGTTTGCATTTTCTCCTGTGGAGTTACATTCACATCATATCTCAGAGCAGCTGGCTACCTACCCCCATGAAGGTCATACAGTGATTGCATGTCCCTGTGAGCTTTGCTTTTATAGTTTGCAGGGTTCCCAGCTGGATATCACCGTTCATTCCACACGTTCGCTAGGAGCTTGAACAGCACCTCTGCCCCCATGAAAGGCAACCAGCAAGGAGAGAGGTTTGCAGTCAACCTTCAGATTTCTTTCTCTATTTCTTGAATCTTCAGAAGACAGGCCTTATTAACTAGTTCTGGCAGGCAACTAGTTCAAATGGTAATGGCTTCTAACTTTATTTCTTGATCTAATAGAAGTTGCAGAATGTTTCTGAGTCTTATCTGGGTCCACATTGAATTTTTATTTTATTTAGAATTATAGGTATGATTTTGACTTTCTATGCTTAATTAAAAACTACTTAATTTTATTTTATTTAAATTATGTGTATGCACATGTGCATGTGTATGAGTACATGCACATGAGTGCAGGTACCTTCGAGTTCAGAAAAGAGTGCTGTATCTCTTGCGTCTGGAGTTATACTAGTTGTTGGTCACCTGACAGGTGCTAGGAATCGAATCCAGCATCCTTGGAAGAGCAGTACAAGCTCCTAACTGCTGAATCATGTCTCTATCCTCTAAGATTAACTTTTCAAATAGAATTTTAAAGAGACTCACCATTGTTTGAGGCTGCTAAACCACCATTTTATTATGTAGCAATCTTAGTTTATAAACAGGTACATATGCAATAAAATGTATTTGTTAAATATTCTAGTACAATACAATTCCAAACATTTACCTCTACACCCATTATACATAATCTATTCCCATGCTGACATATGAAGACTTTTGACATATGAGTTTCAATCCTAAGAGCCCTGGCATAATTTTAGGTCATTTTTGTATTACACAAAATTGTTTTAACAAAAGGACATTGACTTTGTCTTACTTTTGACAACTGATCTTGTCATATAATTGAAGTGTCAGGTACATCTGCCTCTCACTTCTCTAAACTAAATGTAAAAACTTTTCATTAACTGAGTTTTTTCTTTTCTTTTCTTTTTTTTTCTTTTTTTATTAGATATTTTCTTTATTTACATGTAAATTTCTCCTTTCCCAGTTTCCCCTCCAAAAAGCAAACAAACAAAAACAACAAGAACAAACCCCTATTGCCTCCCCCCTCCCCATGCCTGCCACCCCACCCTCTCCCACTTATTGGCACTGGCATTCCCCTAAACTGGCCCCCAATGAAGGAATTAGAGAAAGGACCTATGGAGCTGAAGGGTTTGCAGCCCCTTAGAACGAACAACAATATGAACTAACTAGTACCCCTCAGAGCTCCCAGGGACCCAACTGCCAACCAAGGACTATACATGGTGGGACTGATTGTTCTGGCAGCATGTGTATAGTAGAGGATTGCAAATTCGATCATCAATAGGAGGAGAGGACATTAACTGAGTTTTTATTTACTTTTTTTTCTTTAAAATAAGGACTTCCTTTTTTATTGTTTTAACTTTATTTGTTGGTGTGATACAAATTAAATAGATATTGTTCCTTCTCTGTCTTACATATTGCATGGTTCTACTTTCTAGTTATGAAAAACGTTGTAGTATAGTTAGCATTTGTTTTAGTGTAAATGAATTTCTGGAAAATACTGCAACATAATAAGCTTTAGATTCATTTGTACGGACCACACATGGTTTCCATAACTGAGATTATTGCATCTGGGATAGATGATTCAGCATTTCTAGTTGTTACTCCTAAGCTTCTCTCTGTTTATGCAGCCCCATGGCATATGCCAAGCTCTGACGGTTTGTGTGCAAGAAGTTGCCCTCTTTCTGTTCATCCATGTCAGAAAGTACTTCATGCTCAGCAACATGTTTCTTTAGTGCCGAGGACTCATTTAACTTCTTTCTTTCATCGTTTCTTTGGACACTTAAATAGTATTTTACTGCACAATTAGTGAGGGCTAAATTAATCTGAAGAGTAGGCCTGGCATGTCAGTTAGGGTTTCGATTGCTTCAAAGAAACACCATGACCAAAGCACAAGTTGGGGAGGAAAGAGTTTATCTGGCTTTTACTTCCATATCACTGTTTATCCCTGAAGGAAGTCAAGACAGGAATCTAGGGGTAGGAAATGATACAGAGGCCATTAAGGGGTGCTGTCTACTGTCTTGCTCCAAATGGCTTGCTCAGCCTGCCTTCTTACAGAACCCTGGACCACAACTAAGTCTAGAAAAGGATAGAGTTTTAACATTAGTGCTAAGAAAACTAGATATATGCAAAAAATCGATGGATCTTCACATTACAACAATTTTACAAAAATTAAAATGAATCAAAGAATTAAATGTAAAATTGAAAACACAAAAGCTTTTAAAAGAAAGCACATTAGGAAATCTTCATGACATTAGATTTAATAATAATTATTTCCTTATTATAGTTAAGAATAGATAACAAAAGAAACATTAACTAATTGGACTCCATCAAAACTTGAAACATTTATGTGCCAAAAGAAACTTTAAAAGCAGAATGTCAACTTATAAAAAGTATTTACAAATCATATCATCGATGAACTTAGTATCTATGTTACCAAAAGTTAGAGGAAACTCAATGGCAACTAAAACTTTCTTGGGTTTTAAATAGACAAAGGTTTAAAGAGGCATAACTCCACAAATGTAGGTGAATGTCCACAAATGATGGCTAATACTACAGAGTCTTAGACATATTGAATGGGCCCACTGTGAGAGATTGCTTCATGGCCACTAGAATGACTATTTTCAGACCAAATGAAAAAAGTAATGAGACATAACCCAGACTCTTTTGAGAGATGGGCCTCTGGCTATGCTTGTAGGGGACTGCTTTCATTAATAAGTGTAGGCAGAGCTTATCTTATTCGTGGGCAGGGCCTGAGATGTAACAGAGGAGAGAGAAACATGCGCACTGCAAAGCATGCATTTACTACTCTCCTCCTCTGAGTGCAGAGATCATATGGCAGCTGCTTTAGGAACCTGGTGCCCTGACTTCTCCTCTGTGACTGACAGTAATCTGGAACTAGAGGCTAAAATAACTCTTATCCTGTATACTATTTTTGTCAGAGTACTTTTTCCATAGCAGCAACAGCAGCAGCAGCAACAACAACAATGAAAGAGACCCAGGTAGATAGCATATATAGGCAATTAGAATATTTTTGTTCCTTTAATGGACCTATGAATGACATGACCACCAACAACAACAACCGTACAGCTGCTGCTGAAAACAGTGGCAGATCCTCAACAATTAAGCAGAAAATTCACACCATGATGCAAAAGAGTTGAAAGCATAGATTTTCACATGTTTTAAGCAGCTTAGTTTCTAATAGAAAAAAATAGTTACAGGCAAATGTTCTTCTATGGTTGGGTGCACACAGGCAGAGTATTCTTACTATGTTCATTCATTTTGTGTGTCACTATGAAGAAGGCTTAAATGAAATGAATATTAAACCGTTGAACCTTTAACAGATAATCCTTAATAATTGGGATGAGTGTTATCTAATTAGTCAAAGGGAAGAATGAAACAAAAAGGCTGGCTTCTTAGATTGAGTCATTTCCACAGATCATCTGGCTTCCTGTGAACCACTAGCACTCCCCAGAGTTCAACCTGCTGGACATTGAACTGTAACTGCTTTTCCATTATTATTTATTTTTTTTAGGTATTAAATCCACAGCAACCACTACATTTTGTGTCTCCCTATATCAATGATCATTTAAGCTAAGTTCTTATAATAAATGTTTTTTTGATATGTAGAATCATTTTATTTCTTTGAGTGACACTGACAAACAAAGGAATGCTAGTAAACCTTTAGCAAAAGGATGGATTGCTGTCTAAATACAAAAGAACCTAAAAACCACCATGCAAAATGAACCAGCTCAGACGCCAAAGGATGAAGATTATAATGTTCCCTTTATATAAGTTTCCAAGAGTAGCCTAATGCATAGTTATACACTTAGAAGGGTTAGTTAAAGAATAATGTAAATATGTTTAATGCCTGAACCACATACTTAAAATTATGTAAGTAGTAGGGTATTTTTATGTCATATTATACTGAATTTTACTAGAATTATTGAAACATAAAAAACTAGGAAACTAACCTTCTGTTTTGATGAACTACAAATATGTGTGTGTGTGTGTGTGTGTGTGTGTGTGTGTATCATATGCATATATGATATATATGTCAAATTGTAATGCAATTATACATTTTTAAAATACAAAGATATATACATATATATTATATATCAAATTGTAATGGAATAATACATTTTTAAAAGTGGTCTTAACAGCCACAGAATCAAGTCTCTTTTCCATAGTCTATGTTTCTGTTCAAAGGTTCTGTTCAGATAATAAGACTTGTTCTTAGGATGAATGGATTTTGGTACCTACAATCCTCAACAGAAATCACATTTGCCTCATGCAATGAATCATACCTATGCATTTCTAAACTCTCAGGCCACCCTAAACAAGATCAAATCCCCACTCAATCTATAGCTGCTTATGAGTGAAAACAGCCATCAGGTATCGTACATCATTTCTGTCCCAATTTATAAGTCCCGATTATTGTTCTATCACCTATCCCTAATAACTGGGATGTGAGCTCCTTACGACAGGCTCTGGTTTCCTTTAGCCTAATATCTTTCTACATTTCCCTTCGCCCTCTCTGATTTACCATCTGATCTGACATTAAGAATACTACTCCTCCCAGAGCATACCTACCCCCAGTATTCACATAGTTCATATGCTTACCTACTTTAATCTTTACCCAATGTCATTTTCTTCAAAGCTAGCTTTACCTCCTTGTGTTAAGTGATAATATGCTCTTATTCATTCTGCTAGACTTGACCTTTTAACTCTACTGCATTTTCACCATAGTTCCTATTGCTTTCTAGCTTCTATTTAATTATATAATGCACTGCACAATTAAATTATTTTACTTAACATATCATAGTATCTCAACACCAAATATTAATACAAGCTCACCAGGGCAGAGGATTTACCTAATTTGATCATAGATCTGTCATATGTATCTAAATTGGCTCTGGATATAATATATTTATTATACTTTATGCTTTTACACATTAAAGTAAATATGAAGGAGCACAGATGGCTCAGAGCTTAAGAGTACTAGTTGCTCTTGTATGTAGGTCCTGGGCTCAAATTCCAGATCTCTAATGGTGATTCTAAACTATTTGTTGCCCCACCTTTAAGGAATCTGGTTCTTTTTTTCTGAGCTCCATGAGTATGCACATACTATACACATGCAGACAAAACACTCATACCCATAAAATAAGTAAATCTTATAAAATTAAATATATGCATGAAATAAAGAGAGATTAATTTTCAGAAAATAATTATTTAAGAGTATAGACTTGGGGTTCCAATAAAGAATTTATCTGACCTTTGACCTGCAAGTTCCACTTAGATGAAGGTCACCTTTGCAAAGAGATGGATAAAGAAAATTTACCTGGAAGCTGCTAACTAGTCTACTCCCCTGGAGACATCATATCCCAAACCAGTGCAAAAGACCCTCTTCACTCAGAGTATTTGGAAAGAACCCTCTGGAAATTCCACAGCTGCTGCTGGGAGCCCATTGGACTGAGGACCCATCACCACCCAAAACCACATTCCCCACCCAATACCCCTCTCCTTCTGCCCGGTCCTTTCTGCTGGGCAGACTGCTCCCCTGAAAACAACAGATCCTGAGCCAGCCAGAAGACCCTCTGCACTCAGAGCGTGTGGGCAACGTACATCATATCCTGAGGCTTCCAGGGAGATCTGCTATATACTGGAATCTCAGGAAATCTGCTACACACAAGGCAACTAAGCAACTGATCACCAGCTTGTCTGCTCCCTGAAGACAAGCAAATGGTCTCAGGAAACAAGCTGGAATTGTCATCATAATATCCAATAAAATAGACTTTAAACCAAAAGTTATCAAGCTTGATGGATAAGGACACTTCATATTCATCCAAGAGAAAATCAGCCAAGGTAAATTCTCAATTCTGAACAAATGCAAGGGCACCCACATTCATAAGAGAAACCTTAATAAAACTCAAAACACACATTGAACCCCACACAATAATAGTGGGAGACTTCAATGCCCCACTCTCACCAATGGACATTGAAACAGAAACTAAATGGAGACACAGTGAAGCTAATAGAGGTTATGAGCCAAATGGATTTAACAGATATCTACAGAACATTTCAACCTAAAACAAAAGAATATACCTACTTCTCAGCACCTCATGGTACCTTCTTCATAATTGGCTATTTAATTGGTCACAAAACAATCCTAAACAGATACAAGAAGATTGAAATAATTCCATGCATCCTATCAGATCACAATGGCCTAAAGCTGGTCTTCAATAACAACAAAAACAACAGAAAGCCCACATACATGTGGAAACTGAACAACTCTCCACTCAATGATAACTTGTTCAGGGAAGAAATGAAGTAAGAAGTTAAAGACTTCCTAGAATTTAATTAAGATGTTGACACATCATACCCAAACTTATGGGACACAATGAAAGCTGTACTAAGAGGAAAATTCATAGCACTAAGGGCCCTAGTAAAGGAACCGGAGAGATCTTACACTAGCAACTTAACACACCTGAAAACTCTAGAACAAAAAGAAGCAAACATACCCAAGAGGAGTAGAAGGCAGAAAATAGTCAAACTCAGGGCTGAAATCAACCAAATAGAAACAAAGAAAACAATGAACAATACAAAAAATCAACAAAACCAAAAGTTGGAGACAGTAGTGGCAAATGCCTTTAATCCCAGCATTTAGGAGGCAGACGCAGGAGGATTTCTGAGATGAAGGAAAGCCTGGTCTATAGAGTGAGTTCCAAGGCAGCCAGGGTTACACAGAGAAACCCTGTCTTGAAAAACAAACAAACAAACAAACAAAAAAACTGGTTCTTTGAGAGAATCAACAAGATAGACAAATCCGTAGCCAGACATAACAGAAACTGAGAAAGTTCAAAAAATCATCAGCTCCTACTACAAAAGCCTATATTCAACAAAACTGGAAATTCTAGATGAAATGGATGGTTTCTTAAACAGATACCACATACCAAAGTTAAATCAAGAGCAGGTAAACTATCTAAAGAGGCCTGTATCCCATAAGGAAATAGAAGAAGTCATTAACCATCCCCAACCAAAACAAGCCCAGGACCAGATGGATTTAGTGCTGAATTCTACCAGACCTAATACCAATATTCCTCAAACTATTCCATAAAATAGAAACAGAAGGAACACTACCTAATTCATTCTAAGGAGCTACAATTACTCTGATACCAAAACATACAAGGACCCAAACAACAACAACAAAAAAAAGAACTCCAGACCAATCTTGCTTACGAATATTGATGCAAAAATAATCAATAAAATTCTTGCAAATTTATTCCAGGAATACAACAAAACCATCATTTACCATGATCAAGTAGGCCTCATCTCAAGAATGCAAGGTTGATTCAATATATGAAAATCAGTTAACGTAATCCATTATATAAACAAACTCAAAGAAAAAAATCACATAATCATCTCCTTAGATGCAGAAAAGCATTTGACAAAATACAACACCACTTCATGCTTAAAGTATTGGAGAGATCAGGAATTCAATGCTCATACCTAAACACAATAAAAGCAATATACAGCAAGCCAAAAACCAATATCAAATTAAATGGAGAGATATTTGAAGCAATCCCACTAAAATTGGGAATAAGATAAGGGTGCCCACTCTCCCCATATCTATTCAATATAGTACTTGAAGTGCTAGCTAGCACAATAAGACACAAAAGAGATGAAGGAGATACAAATTGGCAAAGAAGAAATAAAGATATCACTATTTGTAGATGATATAATAGTATACATAAGTTACCCAAACACTTTACCAGAGAACTTCTCCAGCTGGTGGAACAATTTCAGCAAAGTGGGTGGATAAAAAATTAACTCAAATAAATCAGTAGCCTTCCTTTATACAAATGATAAGCGGGCTAAGAAAAAAAATTAGGGAAACAACTCCCTTTACAATGGCCACAAATAATATAAAATATCTTGGGGGAACTCTAACCAAACTAGTGAAAGATCTGTATGACAATAACTTCAAGTCTCTCAAGAAAGAAATTGAGGAAGATCTCAGAAAATGGAGGGATCTCCCATGCTCATGGATTGGCAGAATTAACATAGTAAAAATGACCATCTACAAATTCAATGCAATACTCATCAAAATCGCAACACAATTCTTCAAAGACATGGAAAGAGCAATTCTCAAATTCATCTGGAAAACTAAAAGACCTAGAATAGCAAAAACAAAACTTAATGATAAAAGAATGGCTGGGGGCAATCACCATCTCTGACCTCAAGCATTACTACTGGGCAATAGTAATAAAAGCTGCATGGTATTGGTACAGAGACAGACACATTAATCACTGGAATAGAATTGAAGACCAGAAATAAAACCACATACTTACAGATATTTGATTTTTTTTTAACAAAGAAACCAAAAATATACAATGGAAAAAAGAAAGCATCTTCAACAAATGGTGCTGGTCTAACTGGCTGTCAATAAGGAGAAAAAGGAAAGTAGGCCCATATTTGTCACCTTGCACAAAATTCAAGTTCAAGTAGATAAAAAACCTCAACATAACGCCAGATACACTAAATCTAATAGAAGAGAAAGTGAGACAGAGCCTTGAACTCATTGGCAAAGGGGAGAATTTTCTAAACAGAACTCCAATGACTCATGCTCTAAGATCAAGAATTGATAAATAGGACCTCATGAAACTGGAAAGCATCTGTAAGACAATAGATATAGCCAATAAGACAAATCAGCAACCTACAGATTGGAAAAAAAAATGTTCAGATCCAATAGAGGGTTAATATCCAAAAAATAAAGAACTCAAGAAGCTAACCACCAAAAATCCAAACAACCCAATCAAAAAATGGGGTATAAAACTAAACTGAGAATTCACAATAGAAGAATCTCAAATGGCTGAGAAACACCTAAAGAAATGTTCAAAGTCCTTAGTGGGCATAGCAATCAATACACCCTGAGATTGTACCTTATACCAATCAGAATGGCTAAGATCAAAATCTCAGGTGACAACACATGTTGGCAAGGATTTGGAAAAAAAAGGAACACTCCTCCATTGTGAGATTGCAAACTGCTACAACCATTCAGGAAATCAATCTGGAGGTTCCTCAGAAAACTGGAAATAGATCTACCTGAAGACTCAGTAATACTACTCTTGGGAATATACCAAGAATATGCCCCACCATGCCACAGAGGCACACGTGTTCCTTGTTTGTGACAGCCAGAAGTTGAAACAATCTAGATATCCCATAATAGAAGAATGGACACAGAAAATGTGGTTCATTTATACAATGAAATACAACTCAGTTTTTAATAGTAAGGACATCCTGACTTTTGCAGGCAAATGGATAGAATTAGAAAATATCATCCTGAATGAGGTAAAAAAAAAAAAAAACCTAAAAGGACATGCATGGTTTCTATTTTTTTATTCACTAATAAGTGGATATTAGCAAAAAAGAAAAAAAAAGAAAGAAAAAAAAAGAAAGAAAAATTACAGAATACCCAAGATACAGTCAACAGAACTCAAAAGCCCAACAAGCTGAAGGGCCCAAGTGAGGATGCCTCAGTCCCACTTGGGAGGGGGAAGAAAGCAACAACAAGGGTAGAAGGGAAGGAAGGTCCTTGGAGAGAAAATGGATGAGGTGGAGAGAGGAACCTAATCTGGTATTGGGTTGGGTAAAAAGGACTGAAGCCCTGAGGGCCAGGAGAAAGAATGGAAACAGGCAACCTTGGGAGGTAGGAGGTTTGAGGGACTCTCCAGAATGTACCAGAGACCTGGGAGGTGAGAGACTCTCAGGACTCAAAGGGAGGGACCATAGATGAAATGCCCTACATTGGGAAGAGGGATCTTGTAGAGCCTACCTCCTTTAGAAAGACAGGGCATCAAGTGAGGGATGGGTTTGCCATCTGACAGTCAAAACTCTGACCAATATTTGTTCCTGTTGGAAAGATCTACAGGGATAAAATGGAGAGGGGTTTGAGGAAAAGAAGATCCAGCAACATGCCCAAGGTGGTATACAGCTCAAGGGGAGGCCCCAAGACCTGACAATATTACTGGGGCTATGGAGCCCTCACAAAAAGGGACCTAGCATGACTGCCCTCCGAAAGACCCAACAAGCAGCTGAGTCAGATGCAGATATTTGCACCTAATCAATGTAAAGAAGCTGCTGACCCCTGTGATTGAATCAGGGAAAGGTGAAAAGAAGATGAGGAGGAGGGCGACCCTGTAGGGGAACCAGCAGCCTCAATTAACCTGGACCCCTGAGATCTCTCAGATGCTGGAGCACCAACCAGGCAGCACACACCAGCTGATATGAGGCCCTCAACACATATAAAACAGAGGACTCCCAAGTTTGAGTTTAGTCATAGATGATGCATTTAACTTAACCCTCAAGATACTGGAGGCCCCAAGGAGTTTTAAAGTTTGGTGGTAGGTGGTGGTGACATCCTCGTGGAGACAGAGGGGCAAGGAGGAGGTATGGCATGTGGAACAATTGGAGATTGGACCGGGAGGGGAATAAAATCTGGAGTTTAAAATAAATAAATTAATTAGTTTTAAAAAAAAAGAAAGAAAGCTCATCTGGCTTTTTCTCACAATTTCTCTATAAAATACCTCCTGGTTATCTTCTTTTCAACAGTAGAATTTTCATCCTCAGAATAACATTCTACTCCCCAATCTACACACAGATCCCCAGCATGGATGCTCTCTGAATGAACTGGATGTAACACCCAGAAAATATCAAGGGATCCAAAAATTCTAACAAACACTGGGTGAACAAAATCAAATGCCTTTCTTGACAAACTTTAACAATTCTCAAAGCTTTACTATATTATTGGGCAATGCAATAATCCTCAAAGTTGAAAATTCAGTATGTTGTGTTTTCTAAACTTAATTTAGAAATTACTTTGCTTCACGGAGCCTCTCAAATGAGCAGTTTTAAGAGAGATAGTTAGACATTGAGTAACTACACTGAGGGTGACCATGGGTGGAAAGGCAGCTGACCATCAGCCACATATTCCTTGTTTCCTAAATTTTGTGTACTATGTGCCTGTGTCCGTGAGCTTTCTCATGTGCTAGTGGCTAAAACTATCCTCAGGAGAGCCGAATGGTCATTGCTATTGTCATCTTTTCCTTGACGTCTCACAGTGCTAAATTTATAATTCTGCTGTGCTGATATCCCAAGACTTCACACTTCTATTAACTACCACAATTCATTAGTGTGAATCTCATTTTAGGTACCAGTCACCCATCGCATGAACCTTTAATTGGTCCCTAGAACATCACACTCCTCTCTCTTGCCTTCATGCTTTCATACCAACACTGGCACTGGTGGAATCCCATAACATCAGTGGTGATTCAGTGGACACTTGCCAACTTGAGATCTTTCAAGTCTCCTATAAAAGGGGAAGTAGTGGCTCTCCAGCTTTACAGAAGTCAGAGTTGCAGCTGCATAGGGGCAAGGGAGAGCAGCGTTCCTCTGTGATACTCCCCCACACTGCATTCACACTTAGAGGCCAGGAAGACATGGAGTTGTCCATCTGGAACAGATTACAGGCACCAGAACTTGAAGAGTGTTTGCACACAACCAGGCTAGTACCAGCTGAGGTTTGTAATTTATGTTTCTCAAAATTATTGACATACCATTGATCTTTAATTTTATGAGATCTGATGATCACCATCACAATAAAATATATTAATATAAATTGAATTCTAGGGGCCCATCATTATTCAGTATTCTAGATTATCTCTCTCCTGAAAATATTGTCACTGTATCTTCTGGTAAGTGAACAGACTTTTTCTTCTCCCATGCTAGGCTCCACAAATAATAACACCTGGTTAGCCATCAAACATAAATTTCAGGTAGATTAAAAAGTACAATTTTATTGCAAGTAAGGCCCGTGAAACTACAATAATAGACACTATTAGTAATTAGGCATTTAAAATTCTATCAATGTCCTCCTCTGTTTTGGCAACCTTTTACATCCCTTCCAGATTTGCTAGCTGATCCTACCTGGGACTTTAAGTACATTCGTAAAAATCCTAATCAAAGGCATGAATGGCCTCTGCCTCTCAAACTTGCAAGCAGCCTGTCCCCTCAGCCTCCTGTCTTTGATTGAGCAAGGACAAGCGTTTATGTTCTGAGCTAGGCTTCCACACACTTCTGCTTCTACTTACTATTGGAAGTTAATGTACTACTCTGCTTGAGATGGGATCCAAGCTGAGCAAGTTGCCAGACCGTGTTTGTGTCACTAGGACCTAAAGCTAATGCCAGATTATTTGTTATTTCATAGCCTTGATAACTGATATGAATTTTTACAGAATTAATACTCTTAGGTTTAGTATATGAATATGTTACACATGAACTTCCTTATGAGCCTTGCCTTGTTACTGGTTTTATGTTAAGATCACAGAACTGTGGAGTTAAATTTCTTTCATTACGTCTAATGAGACTTAGATAACATAGTATTATCGGAGTTTAAAAGTCCCAGCCTGTCATTGTATGCTAAGACATGCCTCTGATTGGGGTGTTTTGCCCTGTTATTTCTCATAAAGCCTTAGATCCCTGTAGAAGTTTGGTTGTTTTTCTGCATTTCTTCAAATAGAATTATGAAGACTAGCACTGGATATTTTACTTTGAATTTTGCTTTGAACTCAGCTCTTGATTTTATAGGATCTGGAAGACCCAGGTTGTCACATGACTTATATATTATCGTATAGACAGTGTAACAAAAATTGAAGAACCTACATTCTCTGATGAAGTATCATTTAGACTCCTTCAGCACCATTTGGCAAATAAGCCCCGTGCCATCTAGCGGTCTGTAACCTGAATTACAGTCAGAAATCCCTAAGCATGCTAGCAGAATGGATGAGCAATCTCTTTCAGACAGATGAGCTATGTATTTCCCCATCAAAACCAAAAACAAACAAAACCAACAACAACAAAAAGGAAATAAAATGAAAGGCGAGAGCTCAACTTTCTCTTTTCCTTTATGTTTTAATAACACACTGTATACTTAATTTTCCAAACTAAGTAGTAAATACTGTTTCCTAGAAACCAAAAGAGTAAAGTTTTAAAGCACTGGAAAACATTAAAATACATCATGCTCTTCCATAATAATTCCTGACCAGGCAATAATTCAAAATTGATTACAAACACAGTAGTAGTCCTTGAGAGTTACCTAGACAGCTTTTGGAGAATTACACCTAATATCCAGATGTTGGCTATTTCAACTCAGGTACAAGTTCTCTTTGACTTTGTGTGCCAGGCATACTTAAGATGGCTGACTATCTAGTTACCATTTGCCTTAAAGTTGACTTCAACTGAATGAACACAGTGGCATAAACTTTCAGTTGGTTGAAATGTCCCAGTAACTTTTGTCATCCTGATGTTCTTAACATAGCAGTTATGATGTGGAATCATTCTCCTGGAGCAAAGCTAGACACAATCCAAATTTTTCAGAAGATCCATATACCAGTCCAGTTATAGTCCAGTAATTATTAGTATATATTTGGCCTTATTTCTAGCACCTTCTTTTACTTATTATTTTTCATGGATATTTTGCTTAATTTTTTACTTAAGACTTCTAATTTTCATTATCTTCTACTGGTTTAGACATAATTTTATTTATTCTTTTTAGCATTTATCTTTTTAATTTTTAATGCCCATTCTCTCCATAAGTAAAACATTAAATATCTGTTATCTTAAAACATAAAAATAATGTTTATAGTTTCCTCTTCTCTTTTGTGATTGTTACTAATATTTTAGACATAGGATATATAATTTTTAAAAGTATATTTTTATAAAATATTAAAAATTTCTATAGAGATAGTTTAACTCTATATTCAAAATGTTCCTTTGTTTTCTTAATTGCATTGCTCAATATGTCCTTCAGAAAAATTCACAGCATTATCAGATTTGAAAAATGCCATCATATTAATTTTTTCTTTTTCATTAATATTTATAATTTACTAATTATTTAGCTGGGTATGAAAGTCCATTTGTTTATTCATGTCTCTTGATGCTTTGAAAGCATCTTCCCATGACTATGAGACAGATTATTTTGTTTCTTTGTTCTGTTTTGCTTGTGACAGGATCTCACTCTGTTACTCAGGTTGGCCTTGAATTTATGTATCTGTGCCTCTGCCTCTGAAGTCCTGGAACTACCATTATAGTCTTCCTACCTTATGATCTATCACACCCTCTTTTTAGAGGTCCTTGGGAATACTGAATAGTCAGTCCTCAGTCTAATTTCCTTTGGAAACCTTATTTTTTATTTTTGCAGTTTTATAGTATCTGACTGTGAATTTAATTATATTTATTCAGCTGGACATGATTTGCACTTCAGTATGAAATCTTATATTTTTTCATTTGTATTTAATAAATATTCAGACAGTGTTGTTAAAAATATTGATTCACTTCTAGTGTCTATCTCTTCTAGAACATCTTGTAAGTTGGTGTAAGACCCTTCATATAGTTGGGTGTATAATATTCCACAATACTTATTCATTATAATTTGATTAAATTTCTTTGTCAATTTTACTATGTTAAGCAAACCAGTTATATTTTTAAACTCTAGTTATCATATTGCCATTTTAGCTATGCTAAGGTATCCAGTAGTATTATTAAATATTAGTCAACATGTTGCTGTCATGTGGTTTTGCAGTATGTTTAACATTTAAATCAGTAGAATTCCAGTGAGAGACCATGCCTTACTATGAGTATAGACTTCCTCCAATCAACTGAAGACCTTAAGGGAAAAGACAATACTTCTATTCTGGGGAACCCTGGTTCCAGTGTGTTTTCTAACTTGAGGCAACAGACTGATTTCCTCCTGTCTTCAGCTCATTATACTATCAGATTTGGGTTTGGTTCAGTTCATGCCAGAAGTCAAATCTTTAGTTACCTATCCATCTATATACTTGAATATGTGTGTGTTTTTCTATAACATAGATATGTAACATATATATGTCTGTATACATACATATTATACAATGTCATGCAATATATGTATTTATTATTTAAAATACTTTATATATTTATTTAAAATAACTAATTTATAGCATTGAGTGATTTAATTACATGCAAATTTGAGGGAATGGAGCCACATCTCTGGGCTGTTGACCCTTCTAACCTTTTCCATGATGATTCTATTGATGATGGTAGTAAGGCTACCTATGCACACACTGTAAGTTTTAAGTGCTGAAGTTGTATTAACGGTCCTCCCTTGGGGGTTGTCATTTCTCTGGCTCTAGGATAATGGTCTCCCCCTTGTTCACTTTCTGCGAACTGCCTTCTATATTCTTGTACTGCTCAGTGAAATCACTCACTCTGATGGATAATACTGATGATTAAGTTTTGAATCCATATAATCACCTACGAAACAAACTTCTGCTCATGTGTGCAAGGAACTTTATAGATTGAGGTTATTGACTTTGGAAGATTGGACCTAAATGTTGCCAACATTTTTTCTTGGGGTTGTGGGCTGCATACATAGAAGAAAAAAGAGAGTGGGAACATCCATCTCTGTCTGCTTGTACATTCATTGTCATGATGCACTGTACCTTCACACTGTGAGTCAAGTCGCCTTTAAAGTGCTTTTTGTCAGATATTTGATTAATTAACAAGAAGTTTAAGAAGTTTAAGTAGTAAGACATATATATATATATATATTACATTTACATTACCTTCTCATAGAGTAATTTTGTTTGATATTGGTTGTCTGGGTTCATAATTATACTATATTATATATAACTAAAATTATTTGAAAAAACATTGTATTATTTCATCTCTTTTTATGAATGCACATACATGAAGAAAACATATTACCAAGCACACAATACTCACCCATCAAAATAAATACCTATTCTATTAAAATGAGAGTGTCAAAGCAAATCACTTTTATTCTGCTTCTACCAAGCAAATCTCTTGTGGAAATACTTCACTTAGGTTCTGAATGAATCATATTTACTGAAAGTAATGTTTCATCTTATGTCTTGGATAGTTATTGACTGAAATAGTAGAGAAACCTGAATGTTTATGGAATTTCTAAGTCCTTGACATTTTAAATTTAAATTTTAATTTTAAATTCGATACAATATAAAAAAAAAAAGAAGCTTTCTATTCTAAGTCTGCAGAGAAAGCCATCATCCATATATAGAAATGCTTCATCAGAGAAAAGAGTATGAAAGGATCACTAACCAGACACTACAAACTCGTGGTCACTTCTACATGTGGGAGACTGCAGTCCAGGACTATTTTAGGGCTTGGGTTTGCTGTTGGATTCCAGGAAGTTTTTGAGTTTTTGAGCACTTGTATAAGAAGTGTTTCTTTAAAGTGGATTAACACTATTTTTATTTGACAACTTGATGAGACTCCTAATTTTAGAGTTTAAATAAAACATTAATTCAGTTTTCTTATATTCTTTAATATCCACTTGTACTGCAATCCTCACTAAGTGGTATAAATTTAGCCATTAAGCACTAGAGTGACTACAGGGTGTTCCATACTGGAATATTCATTGCTTAAGTCACCTACCAGGCTCTCCTGTACTCTCTCTCTCTCTCTCTCTCTCTCTCTCTCTCTCTCTCTCTCTCTGTGTGTGTGTGTGTGTGTGTGTGTGTGCATATGTCCTTGTTCACATATGTGCACTTCTGCATGTTTATTTCTACTTGTATTGACCCAATAATTTTGATAAAATCATTTTCCACAGCACTAACACTTTGAGTATTTGGACAATCCTGTGACCATGAAGGGTAGCCTGGTTCCCAGTTGAGCTAAGGCTAGAAGCTCTGGAGACCCTAAAGGAACTTTGTCTGCTCCTGGGCACCAAGTCCCTATCACTAGCAATAGCCTCCCATAGATTTGTGGCTATCGGTCACATAAGAACAACTCCCGAAGCCCCTGTACATGTAGAGGACATGACAGCCTTCTCTCAGCAGGGAACCAGGCTACCTCTCATGGTCCCACTCACCCCTTCTGAATAATTGGTGTCATCACTAAATCAGTGATCAAGTTACTCAGTTGTTGAATATTTACATTTCAGTACCCATGTGAGAGTAAGTGGATGAGTGGGAGAGCACTTGCTGCAGAGTCGCAGGTGATCTACTCAGTCTATATGTACCTGCACATTAGTGACTTCCGAGCAATAAGCAATTTTTTAAAAGTGTTCAGACTTTCACATTAAAAATAACCAACTCTATAGACCCTGTTATATAGTCTCACTTGTAGAGAACTTAGATTGTTTTTATTTTATCAAATGTATAGCTTAACTATGTTAATTTGTCATAAGAAATAAGCATAACATTAATCAAAAGCATAATCTAACTTTTGCAAGTTTAATGGTTGGTCAATTACAAATGGTCAGTAAATTTTTCTCTCTCTTTCTTTTATTTTTTTTTCTCTTAGCCTCATAAATAGTCATCTGGCATTAAATATTTGTGATCTAGGCCAGTAACCTTTTTCAATCTCACAGGACCCTTTTTAATTAAACTATATCTCTGTCCCATGTCTGTAATCCGCTCACTGACATTTTATATACAAGACACCTTGCTGAAAAAGGTCAAGCAGTACAGTTATAAATGGAAAAGAGATTAAAAGAATTCTCAAGCCATGGGGTGATCTAACAGTGAGTTAAATATGGAGCAGTTCTTAGTAGGGTAGGCATGCTCCATAGACAAGGCGGAATCCTCTGGGTAGCTTTTAATGATTGGGGAAACAAAGCAAATGAAAATTATTTTAATGGCAAAATGGAAAATACAGCACTTTCTTTTTAAAGAGGCCATAGCAATTATTGGGAATGACCACCATGAGGCTGTCACAGGCACCAAATGTGAAGGGAAATAATCTCAAAGCACATGGTGTTTGTCCAATTCTTGCCTACAAAGACACTTTTGTTGCTCCAGTAAACCTTGCAAATGCCAGGTTAAGGTTAATTAGCTATAAGTAAAAGAGAGGCATTGACACTTACGTGCATCAATGAAGAGTAAGAAAGGAATGCGAAACTGAATAAGAAAGAGCGAATACGAAATGACCACATTCTTGGAAATTCTAGGTTAGCACCTGTACACTGAGCAGTAGTTGTCCCACTCAGAAGGTAAATATCTTCACAGATGTGACTAGGATTATTTTCACCAGAACATTAAGCAGAAATTGAAAAAGGATTTTCCCCCCTTAATATTCTCCAGCTGGCATGTTTTGACTAAAACTTGCTGAATCTGTGCCACACTGGGATGCACTTAATGGTGAACGTGGGTGCAACTAAACAACACATTACTTGTCACGTCTGAAATAACCCAGCAAAGTGCGGTGTTCAAGTATTGAAGTACAGTGTCTGATTCTCAGGGGTCGGTTAGTTATACCCAAGAGGCCACCCTTTTCTGAAAAGCCTTTACTGCTAATTTCTTCCTGACGCTTTTATACAGCCAGTCATAAAGGGGTCCCTTTTCATCCCCATGTCATCAGATTGCTGTTGCTTAGATTTTAGGCAGGTGGCAAAAGAGTTGACTTGGTGTTTTAATCTTAGGGTCGTTTGCGGTTATTAGTGCGTGTAAACAATGGGCTTGCTAAAGCCAGCTACTTTTCCAGTTTTTTAAAGACATAATGTTTAATACATTTAAATAAAACCAGACCTAAGTCTTGGACTTAGGGGAAACCTTTTTTGATGTTTCCCAAGCTTTAGGTTTCAGGCAGTGTTTTTCTTCAATGCTAAATGAAAAGGTTACTGCTTGAATCCTTTAGCTATTATAAGATTGCTGGCAGTGATGGAGCTGTCACCATCCAACAGGCCATTCCCTGCCCGGAGTAACCTGATGCTGCGCTGGAGAAATGTGATAGTTGACAGGAGAATATGATGATGCTTCTGACCCAGCCACATCAAAAGCTTCAAACCAGCTGGCAATCCAGAACCCCAGAACCGCTTCAAAACTAAATGATAAATTGTTTTTCTTTTGTTTGTGATTTTGTTTTGTAGGGAAATCCTTTGACTGAATAAGGTTGGTTACATTTCTAAAACACAGGCAACTCAAATTCATCAAATTTATCTGGGTATTTGACCATGTACTGTTGGAATTCAGGTTTTTTTTCTTCTTAATATGGTTTGTTCTAGATACCATTGTCGACTTAGTAAATTGAAAATTGGAAAAATTCAGCTAATAAAATACTTGTTTTTTCTGAATAGAAACTAAATTTCTGAAGTGACAGAAATGATTATTTTATCATCAATTTTGCTAGAGTACAAAACTGCAAAAGTGTGATAAATCTTTTTTTAGAAATCAGACAACATGAACCAAGTCAGTCTCCCTCAGTTGGGTATTTTCAAAGTGCTATCTTTAGTCTATATTCTTAAAATGTTTACTGTCAGAAGGAAAATAAGTTGAGTGACAAATAAATTATGAAAACTTATTTATTGAACTTTATTCTGAACTCGAGTACCTTCTTAATGACCCTGGTGCTGTTGTTGTCATTGCTGACATGTTGATGCCCAGGAAAGCAAGACGCAGGGACATTATATAATTTCCCCAGAGTTATAAATATAGTGCATTGGTTTATTCCAAACTCATGTTTCCCTGCATACAATGCTCTCTTCCATTTAATAAGCTGTCTCCCCGGCCATCAGAAAAAGTGTTATAGAATAAGAAGTTGCCAGACATGGTGGCACGTGCCTGTAATCCCATCACTCAAGAGAATGCAGAAAGCGTACAAATTTGGTGTCAGCTTAAGCAACATAGTAAAATTCTATTTGAAAATAAAAATTAATTAGAATAATTAAAAAGTTGTCCCACTAACTTCACATTTTACCACAATGCCTACATATAAGACACATGGCTATAAATTTTCTCCATAAACCAATGAAATGAAGCAAATGAGGATATCGAATGCTAGTTCACAATATTAAAATGTTACTTAAGGAACTTTGTTACAAGGAAAAACATGCACACTTTCTGTTAATTCATAGTGACATAAAAATAAGCTGAATGTAATAGTATAAATATAGAATTATCTCTTATTAGTTACTTTCAGTTTTTTCCTGCTGTATAAACTGTAATTTCTATGACTGAATAAATTTTACAAAATCTATTCACTACCAGAAAGAGAGCAAAGTGTTTGTGATGTAAATACACTAGGTTTTTGCTAGATGGTGCTACAACATACTTTTGAAAAGCTCTTGTGAGTGTGTTTTCTAACAGAAATTTTTCTAACAGTTACAAATATTCAAATCTGTCTTGACATATGGAGGAGATGTCTGATATGTGCATTATTCTTAAAATGTAATGTTATGGTAGGTCCAATGCCTTTATCGAGATTCCATCTAACCTCTTGGACTTGGCCTCTAGTGAGAAATAAAACTTTGCTTTCTCAAGAACTGCAGCCGTTAGAAGGTATTTCTCTAAAGAAGACATGGACACTCTAGCAATCCTGTGGAGAAATGTCTGACAACATTAATCATCAACAAAACAGAAATCAAAACCACTGTGCGTTAACTGCTCCAGTTCAAATAACCATCTCCAAAAGTACCGAAAGCAAAATGTGCCAGAGAGATGTAGAAAACCAGAAATCACAGACCAACTGAACTACGACACCCAATGGGAAATAGTACACAGTGCTTTTAAAACTTCAGAACAAAGCCACCAGGTGAGCCTGTCCAGCGTGTGGGACCTTGTGGCCAGGTAGGCATAAGACCTGGTGAGGTTCAGAGAGCTCAGACTGTGGGGGATTTCAGAGACTTGAGATCAGCATCAGTCCAGCTGTTCCCTATCCTCTTCAGTACCTGCTCTGGAACTCGTATCCATGACACCCCATTGAGAAGACCTGTGGCAATCAGTCACATAACAAAAACACCTGGAGTCCTTCCCCCTGCAAATGAAGCATTAGCATCACAAACTGGGCCAAGAGGAAACACCTACCCCTAAGTCCCATCCCACTCCTCAATGTTTATAAACATCCCTGTCCACGAGGAATACAGCATGAGTTACTTCACTGAGGACGGTTTGTGAGTGGATGTTTTTACTGAGCTGTAACACTTGGAAGAGTTGTCTCTCTCCACGGATTCATCAGTGGACCTTGGACCTGCCTGACTGTCCAGGCTCATACTGCCGCTCTCACCAAAAAGGCAGAAGACGATAGGTCCCGACTGCCTTCCTCCCCAGGCCTCCCAAAACTCCTTTGCTTCTCTAAGTGCTATAAGACTTATGGAATTCCTGGCTGGACACAAGCCCTATGGAATCTATTCAGCTGGACGGCTCTTACTTTAGGTTGACAGAGGATGACAGGAGCCAGCAATTGAACCGGTAAATACAATTTTAAAAACAATTAAAATCAGTATATCAGAGACACTTGTACTTTCATGTATTTTATAACACTAGTATAAATAATGCAAAGAAGTGAAAACTGCTTACATATTCACCAACTGATAGCTATATAAAGAAATGTGATAGAGTATGTGGATGAATAAGGGATTGACAAAGAAATACTATGAGAGTATCACCAATTTGTAAACTCACAAGCAGAAATTGATGCCACAGAAGTTACAATAGTAGTAGTTACCAAAGGCTAAGAGAAAGCAGGGATATAAATGTGGGGGAAAAACTTGATTGACAGGTATTAAGTTATAGCTAGATGTGAAAATTGAGATCCAGTGTTCTTATTCATCCTAGAGTAACAATACACATTAACAATATGCTATGTGTTTTATTAAAGTAGAAGGGAAATTTTTAGTGTTTCTACCACCAAGAATTGAGAAATGGAAATTGGAAAATAAAAACCTATTTTTTAGTTTTAATAATAGTCAATATGACCTAAAGAAGAAATGATTTTTGTACATGGTATCTTTACTTACTTAGAAGTTGTATAGTAAAGTCTATAAAATTAAAAGTTAAAAAGAAGAGTAAAGTTTGAAGATTATACATTTTCTTTATATCTTCAATTGACCATTACCCAATACATTATAGATGGAACCACCACATTGTACCAAAAAATACATTTAGATATAATAGCAAATAATATTTAATTACTCGAAATCAGATTGCTTATTTATGATTCTGTAGATCCAGCCAAGGCTTGCAAATATTAGGCAAGTATTCTCTCTCATTCAGTCAAAATCCAAATCTATGATATCTGAATTCAAACATGATAATTCAGAGCCTGCTCAAACAACTTTGAAATTAACTTGAAATACAAAATTATTCATTATTTATCAGTTTTCTCCCTTAGCAAACAAGTGTCTTGTTGTTTTAAAAGCCCAAAATTTCAGAATTGTAATAACATGTAGACCACAACAATTAGCTTTACTCATGTATTTGTGGTGTTCAGCCTACGTCTTTGGCAATGTTCTGTAAAACTGTCTTTTCATAGAGAAAAAGATAGCATATATAAGTAAAGAAATTAGTGATAGTGTATAGTTGTTAACCCAAATTAGTGCAGATGTCAAAATTATAACTTTTCAGAACTTCAAAGCACTTGGGATCTCTCTGACCTAAAAATAAGAAATTGTAAAGTAATGAATTCCTTCAGGCTCTTATATTCATCACTCAGAAAATCTTCCCAATCTGAATAACCTCCTGTGCTCTCTCTCAAAAATTCAGGGCTTCATTCTCTATATGTACAAATTGCTCAGTCCTTAAAATACTATGCATGTGATTTGGATGCATGTGATTTCTGCATGCATCTGACCACTTAATATCAAATAACCAACTGGGGAAGGGATCTCTTCTCTGAGAGAGGCCCTATTTTTGGCTTTTAGCATTTCTTACCTCCCGGTAGTTCTTGGTCTAAGGTTGGAGCCTCATGAGCTTTGCCACTTCCTTGGTAATGTGCCTATTGGTGTAGTCCTTGTCCCCTTCTTGTTCAAACAAGTTATTGAGACTGCCTTCCTGAAATTTCTAGGAATGAAACCTGGAAGCAGGATCCATGATTCTCTGGGTCATAGAATCTTTCTGCCCTGTCTGCTATGACGTTCCCTGAGACTTAGGCCCATGTCATATAGATGTAGAAGCAGAGACTAGGAAAAACAATCACCTTTCCTCTACAGTTTGATTGGTTGCAGTTTTTTGAGCTTCCCTTTGTTCCAAGGAGAGGATTCTTTTCATGAGGTGTGAGAGCTAAACTTACCTGTGGGCATAAGAATAAACATTTAGGATCTGCTCCAAGATCTATGACCTCCCAGGTGGTTGTCTGAATTCAAGTCCCAGAAATTATTTCCCTCTTGATGAGTGAGCATTAAGCACATTTAGAGAACTATTGGTCAAAGCTCAGATATGAATGCCACTACTGCACCTTTAGGATTGAGGTGCCATGGTACTTGTGGTGATTCAAAAACATCATGGCTGGGTAGGATTATTGCTTTAGGTCCTTCAAAGCTTACATGTCACCTTATTGTACCATGAAAGCTAGTCCTCAAGGACGAGGCTTTCAAGTCAAATGTCGCTTAATTCTTCTAAGTCCTATGTCCTTTGCTGAAAAACTCAAATAGGAGATTCTCACGCTTGATACAGGGAGTTTCATTGGATATTCTATGGCTCTTGCCTTGAGAAGATTATCAACCATGGATGAAAATTTTCATTTAAAATACACACACACACACACACACACACACGCACACAAAGACACATGCACACCACATGGGGTGCAGAGAGAGGGTGAGGAGGGAGAGATTCATGCATTGTATTTACCTTTAGGTGAATAGATAATAAAAACATTCCTTATCACCTCTTCAGCTTCCTTATTGTTAATTTACCCTTCTTCTTGTAATGTTTACACTGGGCTAAAACTGTCAAAACTATAAATGTTTATTACATATTTGCAATATGACAAATATTGGAACCAATATTCTTACCAATGAGGTGGTAAGAAATGGGTAACTGAGATCAAGGTTTTAATTCTTTGCCTATTCTCCCAAGCAGTAACTATACCAGAAACAAAGTGTCAAGAGGATTCTCTAGGCTAGGCACTTAAAGGAGACTAAAAATGAAACAGGCTGTGCTTTCTTCTACTATGCTGCAATACTAATTCTGAATTGTAGGCGTTTCATAATAGTTTCAAAATATGAAATGCAAAATAATTGGTTTAAAGTAAAGAAGGTCAAATCCATAGTCACACGAAGACAAATTATAAAATCTTTACTAACTGAAAAACAACTGATAGATGCAACACCAACCATGAGAGCCAACTGGCATTGATGAACTGGTAGAGATAGTAGAATATAGTGTGGGATGCTTTAGACTATGAAAGAATTACATAGTATTCTACTTCCCCTTCCCACAGAGGTCCATGCATTCCCCCTAGATCCCTCCTTTTTACCTAACATCTCTGGGAGTACAGATTATAGCATGGTTATCACTTACTTAATGGGTAATATCTACTTATATGTTCTTCTAGGTCTCGGTTACCTCACTCAGAATATTGTTTTGTTTTGCTTTTTCTAGTTGCATCCATTTCCCTGTAGATTTAATGATGTCATTATTTAATAGCTGAGCAATACTTTATTGTATAGATACACCACATTTCCTTTACCCATTCTTCAGTTGACAGACATCTAGCTTGTTCCCAGCTTCTAGCTATTATGAATAAAGTTGCAATGGACATAGTTGATCAAGTATCCTTGTGGTAAGATTTAGTGTCCTTTGAGTATGTGCCTAAGAGTGGTATAGCTAGATCTTGAGGTAGGTTGATAACCAGTTTTCTGAGGAATCATCGTATTGATATATCCATAGAGCCTATTCAAGTTTTCACTTCCACCAGCTATGGAGGAATGTCCCCATTATTCCACATTCTGACCAGCATAAGCTGTCACTTGTGTCATTGCACTTAACCATTCTAACAGGTGCAAGCTAGACTGGGGGCAACTGGGGACAGGAGTGGGAAGAATGGGGAAAGGATAGTGGAAAACAATTCAAGGAGAGAGAGATAAGCATTGTGGAGATGTGTGGAATCCTAGTGCAGTGGAAACCACCTGGAATCTCTACCAGTTACTCTAGTAAGGACTCCGCATAATGGAAGATGAGGAATATTTGGTACCAAGGCAAGGATTCTGGTGGTCAGAATAGGTGACATTGCTTTGAGTTGTTGGCCAAGGGAGCCCCAGGAGATCCCTACATTAGACTAATGCCAGGACAGAGGTTAGTCTCTTAAAACTGACATTGTGAACTCTATTGCTGAGGACAACATCCACATACTTCACTGAATGGTGAGAGGTGGAACCGATGTAGACGTGGAGCCTTGACCCTATATTCTATTCTAATCTCTTTGGCACAAGAAGGTACTCTGCAGGCAACAAAAAAAGACACCCAAACACCAGCCTAGTCATAAAACCCTTCACAGTTTTTCTTGCCTGTGAGGTGTGCTAGGACAATGGTGGCTTAAAATTTGTGGGATTGACCAACCAATGTTTGGTTTAACTTGAGACCTACACCACAAGAAACCGCCTGGATGGCCAGGAACTGGATATGTGAAAGCCAAAGACCTAGGGTAGAACCAAATAGAACAAGTCAAAAAAATCAATGAAATGATTACTAGTGATCTTCTGCTATATTCATTGATCAGTGAGTGCTTTTCCCAGTCATCATCAGAGGGGACCAGAAAGTACAGAGACCTAAAGCCAGACACTGTGCAGAGAGAGTCTCAATGAGTTCTCCATCAAGTCTCTCCCCTTGGAGACTGAGGAACCCCATGGAAGAGAGGTAGGAAACATAGAAGTCAGAGGCAATGGAGGAAACCAAGAAAAGACGGCCTAACAAATCAGCTAAGTAGAGCTCACATGGACTCACAGAGACTGAAACAGCAAGCACAAGATCTACATGGGTCTGTATCAGATTCTCTGAGTATACCTTATAGTTGTTAGCATAGTGTTTCTGTGGGACTCCTAATAGTGGGAATGTATGTTTCTCTGACTCTTTTGCCTATCTTGAGAGTCTTTTCCTCCTGTTGGGTTGCCTTGTCCAGCCTCAGTAAGAAGGTTTTTACCTTGTGTTATTGTATCTCGTTTTGTGCTGTTTGGCTTTGATCTCTTGGAGGCATGCTCTTTTGTGAAGAGGAAACTGGAGAGGCAAGATCTAGGGAAAGGAATGTAGAGTGAGGTTGAGAGGAATAGAGGGAAAAGAAACTCAATCAAACAATCAACCAACCAACCAAAAAACCAACAAACCAATCAATAAAAATTAATTCTTTGATAAAAATTACCTTATCCTAAATATTAACTCTAACAAAATAAAAACTAAATCACACAGTGAAATAAAATTGAATAAATAATAACAAAAACATTAAAAATGAAAGATAAAATAATCATTAGATAAAAGAAATTATATTGAAAGATAGGAAATTATATAATAAATAATAATATAAACATAATATATTACACTTATGGGTTATATTTTAAATGACAATTGGTATGTATGTATTTATATTAATACATGTGAGCAGTTGTAAAGGAAGAACTCATGAAGTAAATAATTTATGAAAATTGGTAGAAAAACAGATAGGAAATATAAACAGTTGAATATCCAATTTTAATTTTTTGAGGTTTTAGTAACATTGTCTCACTTCTCCCTTCCCTTTCTCCATTCCAACATTATAATATATCCCTTCTTGTTCTTTTACAAATTGATCCCCTTTTTTTATTAATTGTTATTATATGGACATATCTATAGCTATACCTATATCTATACCTATATCTATATCTATATCTATATCTATATCTATATCTATATCTATATGCCTAAATATAGCCAGCTCAGTCTATATAATGTTACTCATATGAATGTTTTCAGGGCTCAAAACTTGGCACTAAACAACCAACTGGTGAGTCCTTTCCTGGTGAAGACTACCTTTCCTGTTCCCAGCTTTTCTCAATTGCCTATAATTCTTTCTGTGGGGTTGAGGCCTTGTGGGCTTTTCCCCATGAAGTCTGGCATGTCCCTTAGTGTTGGCCTTGTTCAGCTCATGCCCCTGCAGTCACGATGGTGAGACTTTATGAATGTAGCTTCCTTCTGACATTAGTAGGAGACACAGTTTCCAAGAAAATTTCCTGATCCTTTGGCTCATATCATTGTTTTTTTCATGCTCACTTCTAAAATGGTCTCCAAGCCTTAGTGTTGGAATGTTCTGTAGATCTATCCATGGACACCACTGCTCTGAATTTTAATTGGTTGTGGTGTTCTCTAATGTTTTCTGTTACAAAAAGAAGCTTCTCTGCTGAGGGGGGAAGACTATACTCAATTGTGGATGAAGGTTAAATGTTGACATTTTTGTTAGGGACTATGCTATACCCAACTTTTTAAAATGCATGATTAAAAGTCTTTCTTAAAATATATTTCAATCACTGAGTCATCTCTCCAGTCTCAGGTTATGATTTTCTGTCCTTTAGAATGTAACTACTTTTCTGTTGATATAATTAAATTATTAGCCAAAAGTTGAAAGCTAATATAAATTATCCTTTGCTCTCCTGTAAATGGATAAAGCATAAGTGCATTTTGGAATTTTAATGTTCATGGATAGGAAACTTTTTGTTCATGGGTATGAAATGTCAATATTCTAGAAATGTCAGTTTTAACAATGTGATCTCAATATTTCATCTCATTTACATCAGCATTCTGTAATCATTTTCTCGACATTTAAAAACTGATTCTGAAGTTTGTATCAACTTTGAAAAGAACTGGAAGTGAACCAACACAAATTCAGTCAAATAATTTTTTGGCACAATAATGATGACAATACATGGTTGAAAATATTGTTCCAAGTGGTGCAAGAAGAAGTGGATATTGACATTCCTCAAAAAAAGAAAACAGAAATTAAAACTGTGTCTCTCCTGTGCATAGCCTTATACAAACTCATATGACTAATATGCAGACAAATACAACTCCAGAACCTTTCTGTCTGCTTAATTTCTTGTAACCTTAAATGTTAGACTACATGTCTTTAGTCAGATCTGATAATTCCGATGCAAGGAAAAGCTCTTCCATAACTCATTTAACATATTAGTAGTTCATGTTATTTTCACTATTTCAATTCCCACATCAAATGTAAAGCCCCTTTAGAGGATTAGGTTGAAGCTCTGCTTGGCTTCTGCAGTGTACTAGGAAGGCACAGTGAAAAGGTGCCGGAAAGGGAGGGGCTGAGAGAGGGCAGGTCCACAGCAGAGATGTGCAAACCCAAGTTGGCTATGCAGTGTCCTCCTTTGCTAAAACTCTTTTCACATGCCATAGTTAGAAGACATCCATTCATTTCAAAGTTCCCAAAGAAGTGAGCAATCCATGGTTTGGTTTGTAAACTCAATCTTAAAGTAAAAACAGGCAGCTGTGGAGGCTTGGATTTCTTTTATATTGTTTTCTGAAGCCAACTCCATGTTTCTCTCTGACCTCATTCATATATATATGTATATATATATGAATAAAATATATATACATATATATGTATAAAATATATATGTATAAAAGGGAGTTTTAATATATACATATACATATATAACATATATAATATATACTCATATATGTGTGCATATATATACATATATGTGTATATATATATATTAAAACCCCTTTTTTCATATAGTATATTCTGATCCTATTCTTTACTCTCTCTTATATTATGCCTGTTCCCCCCACCAACTCACTATCAACTCAACTTCATGTTATTTCTCTTTCTTCATTAAAATAAAAGTAATAAAAAGAAATCACACAAAATAAAACCAAACAACTCAATAAGACAATAGGACAAAGAATATGAAAATGAAACACACACACACACACACACACACACACACACACACACACAAAATGTAATCTGCTTTGTGTTGGCCAACTAGCCCTCAGCACAGGACCTGCCTTGAAGTGTGTTTAATATACTCAGTGTCAATCCACTTTGGGGGCAAAAGTTCATTGCTGAAGTTTTGTCTGGTTTGAACCTGTACAAGTCTTCTACATGGTTTACCAGGCTTGCTGACTTCATAGGTGCATCAGTCCTATTGTGTCTAGAAGATGGTGTGTCCTTGGAGACATCTACTACCTTGGCTCTTGCCACCTTTCCACCCTATCCTCTGCTCAGGTTGCTGAGACTTGAGAGGTGGGGTTTGGAGATGAGTACTCCAAAGCCTCTAACACCATATACTTTCCAGTTGTGTGTCTATGTTAGTTACTTACACTTCTATGGCTATAAAGAAACACGTGAGCAAGGCAACTTATAGGGTAGCTTGCTTTCAGTTTCAGAGAGTGAGTCCATGACCATCATGGCTGAGAGCAAAGCAGTGGGCAAGCAGGGAATTTCTGGAACTATAAAGAGGTGCAAGAGCATTAAATGGGAGTGGCATATGCTTTTGGAAGTCCAATGCCCACACCTTTTGGAGGATACCCAGTTTTATCATTGAGACCACATCTCCTAATCCTTCCCAAACAGTTCTACCAACTTAGACCAAGCAAGAATTCAAACATTTGAATGTATAGAAATATTCTCATTTAATCCACCACAGGGTCTCTGTGTTAATTACCATGTACCACAAGAAGAACCTTTGTCTGGGTTGGTGGTAAGCGTGTTGACCCACTGAGCCATCTTGCTAAACCAATGACATCAGGTTTTTAACTGTCATTCTTCAAAGGATTTAACTGTCATAAAATTAAGTTCGTATCGGGAATTATACTTTCTGGTCTTAGAGTTGAAAGTACTCAGAGACCCTGGTTTGTGATCATTAGAAAATAAGTACTGTGTATCATGTGTACTTATATCTTACCACAGACAGGGAAACTGAAACGTCCTTATGTCATTGTTTAATCTCGTAACTGTAAAGCCAAAAAATCCTGCCTTACTGCTGCAGTCCTTCAAGTGTTATATTACTGTGAACAAGAATCATTCATTTCCCTCTTGTGTTGGCCAAGTGCACGTTTCATTGTTCGGCTGAGCTGACAAAACAGATGAAGTCAAAAGAGGCAATACTCAGGAGCACAGTTACTGATAAATAATTACAACAAGGGCATTATAATTATTTAATTAAAGTCTGCGCATGGGGGGAGATTATGAGACCTTCACGTTGCTACCCCATTTAGATGATACTACTCATTAACCAGTTTAGCTAGAGTCAGCACTGAACTGCCCACACGCTCCATTTTATCTTTGAAACCTGTGCAGTCAGCAGCAAGGCTGCATGCTCTGTATCACCACAAGTGAACACAGGCACACTCGCTGATGGCTTTAGGAGACTTGTGGGTACCTTAACTACCTACAACTCTCTCATAAATCATCCTGGACTGTGGAAGCTTTCCTGTGAAACATAATATTCCAAGATTGCACTTGTATTTATTCTTATGAAGGCATAAAAAAGTCTGTCTAATTGACACACAGTGGTATACACTGTATATATGTCAAAACATCACCTGGAAGCCCAGGGATATGTACAGTTGTAATGTTTTCATATTATTATTTAAAATGAATTTAAATTTAAAATTACCTAAAGTCTCTGCCAAAAAAAGTATGAATCAGAAGAATTAGTTGTATCTGAAAGTTTTCTTTCCTGATGCATTGAAACACATGTTTCTTCAGTTAGATATTTAGTTATGTTAGTTCTATGCCCACCAACCCCAAAGCATAATGTCAGGACATACCTATTTAATCATAAATGTAAATTAAATTGTCATATCTTCAAATTTTTCTATTAAAGCATATACACATATATGTATGCATGTGTACACAAAGGGAAGAGGAGGGGGAGAGAGAGGGAGAAGAAGAAGGAGAATAACAGGGAAAGTGAGAATTAGACTCAACACTCACTCCAAAAGAAAAATTTGAAATTTAGAGCCATGATCTTAATCTGTGACTTGGTCCCACTTTCCTCTTACTTTCGCATCCTATTGATAAGTCATTTTGTTTTATTCTGCTCTGGCCCAATTTTCTAATTTACCTAGTTTCTAAAAATGTATGAAATTACTCTGCTTCTAAAATCAGCTTGAAATAGGACATCAATAACCTCCCATGGGCATAGTACCTATGAAAAATAAGACAATTAGAAGTGTGGGCAAGCAGTATATTAATAATAATTTAAATCATATTTCCTTGACTCTGGTATACTTTCTCTTTATTTAAATTGTTTCCATTTTATTATATTTTAGCTGTTTTTAAATTTTATTTATGAGTACAATTTGATTACATAAGACAATGGATTTTATTGTGACATTTTTATACATACATTATGCACATTGTCACCATTTAATTAATTTTCAGGCAGCCCAGAGTTCTGGTAGATCCCCTTTGGGAACAATATCTGTGCCACATTATCTCATTCTTATATTTCAATATTTTGGTGTTTTACTAGCTAATGTTAATTATACTGGTTAAAATTTCTCAGAGTGATATTTCAATAAATTTCTATACTCTATAGTGAACAAATCTACCCCACCCTCCCTGTTTCTATGGTGTTCCCATCCCACCATTACTTTCCTTTAGTAAAAATGTTTTTCATCTTTTGTTTATCTTAGGATATGACATATCTCCCACAGACTCCTGTATTTGATCAGTTCACAGCTAGGGATATGATTTGGGAAGCCTGTGAAACCTATAGGAAGTGAAACCTAACAAGAGAGGTGAACTCCTCAAGGAGAGCCTTGGAGAATTTATAACCTGGCCACACTTCTTCATTCTCTGCCTCCTAGTTGCAGGCACAATAAAACTAGCCAGCATCTGGCTTCCATTGTATGCCTTCTCATGCCATGTCTTGTCTACCATGAAGGAGTATTTCTGTCCATAGATAAGCAGAACAAACACTACTTTACTTATTGATTCATGTCAGGAATTTGATTATAGCAACAAGAAAAGAACTAGTAAAACTCTGCCCCAGTATCCAATGTCTTTTGCTCTCCTCTGGTCCAATCTATTTTGGGTTCTATAGGCTACTTGCATGTTTATGAACATCTCTCTCTTTAGGTTAGGAAAGTTTTCTTTTATAATTTTGTTAAAGATATTTTCTGGTTCTTTAAGTTGGAAATCTTCTCTCTCTTCTATACCTATTATCATTAGGTTTGGTCTTCTCATTGTGTCCTAGATTTCCTGGATGTTTTGGGTTAGGAGCTTTTGCATTTTGCATTTCCTTTGAC